>JAQIWG010004143.1:0-16563 GCA_034695025.1 Chamaedrilus cognettii | reverse complement strand
ACAACTTGTTGCATGAAGCCGTTGCTTTCATTGAGACTCTGATACAACTTGTTGCATGAAGCCGTTGCTTTCATTGAGACTCTGATACAACTTGTTGCAAGACGTCGCTTATTGGCTCAGGTTCGAGGCAGAGGGTCCCTGGGTCGAGCTGTCGGCAGACTGGCTCGGCCTCCCATTTGTCACGTCGACTATCCTGCGACTATCGTGATTGGACGAGCCAAGAAGCTGACCCGTACCAGCACAGAATCACTGGATGAGGTATTGAGGACTGTTACCTTTTGTGAATGCGATAGATCGTAGATATAATTGTTTCTCAGTTCTGCTGTACGATATTTAAAAGTTTAAGTATATATTTGTACCGTATTAAAAAATACAATGAGTGATTGAGTGTGCAAGGCCGTCAAAGTTAAGTTAGTTTCTGTCTTCAGCGAGTTAGAAGTTATTCATGTGGATAATGAATCTGAGATGCAGACCGGTGTCTTTCAGAATTTGCATTTTCTGCGTGAGTGCATGTGTTCCATCACGTTGTGTGTCTGATTGCTTGTGTGTTTGTTTATCTTTGTAGACGGTTGATTCAAGCTCCTCTGCTCTCTCACCCCTTTCCACTTCCGCCATCACTGACATCCCCCCCACACCGGTGGGTCCAGGGGAAATGCTTGTATCTCCCTGGACGACAAAGCCCCTCTCATCGGGTCGTCGAGCTGGCCGTCCTGCCTCAGCCCGCGCCCTCGATCCCTCCCTTGTCAACCCCAACACCCTATCGAAGAAATCCCCACGCAAATTGAGTCCCAAGGGCGCAGTCAAAAAACTGGCCAAGTCGCCGAAGGCACAGAAAACTCTGAAGCTCGATCTCATCAAGACCCCGAAGATCGTTCAGAGCCCGGTGTTGGACGGTGTTCGCGCGCTCATGAAGACGCCGAAGGCTGCGCAGCGTACGCCCGAGCTCTCCGGCGTCAGGAAGCTCCTCAAGACGCCGAAGGTGGCAAAGTCTCCAAAACTCGTTGGCGTGCGCGGCCTGCTGAGGACGCCCAAGGAAGCGCCGGGCACGCCGAGGTTTGGAGGCGTGAGGGAGATGTTTGCGGTGAGCGTCTCCGCGGGGTCCCCAAATCTGTCCGGCCTAAAGGAGATCATGAGGACTCCCGCGCATGCCTCGGCACAAAGCTTGGCAGTTGCTGAGGTAGTGCGGGGGAAAAGCGCTGGTAAAACTGCCTCGGAAAAGGTGAAGAAGTCTGCTGGAAAAAAGAAAACCGGAGTGATGCAGTCAGATGCTGCAGTGGATGAAATTGTCACAATGACGCCAATGATGGTTGCCAAGTCTCCGGTGAACGCTGTCAAGTCTCCGGTGAAGGCTGTCAAGTCTCCAGTGGAGGCTGTCAGGTCTCCCTCATCCGTGATTGCCTCGACCTCTGATGCTACAACGTCATCGAGCTCCGGTACTAAGTCGTCAAAGCGGAAGAAATCGGAAGCTGAATCGCCAACGCTTGCTGCAAAGTCACCAGCAGACCAAAAGGTGAAGATGCCCAGACGAAGGACGGTGGAAAACATTCCAGTATCAATGGCAGTCACGAAGGAGGTAGAAGTCATGGTTCCTATGTCGAAGAAGCCTAAGGGTCGCGTGGGACGCCAAGCGAAGCAGTCACTGGAGCTGGTTGACAATGTGCAGGATTCTTCACTGAACCCACCCTGCCCTCCTGCCGAGCCCCTGCCCCCAGGCAGAGCTACGAGGAAGGTCAAGCTGGATGAGGCAGTCAAGGAAATTTATCACTTTCCAGAGAAGCCCTCGTCATCGGCGCGTTCCAAGAACAGCAAGGTCCCTAAGGGTGGTGAAGGGATGGAGGATGTTGGTGTGTCCCAGGATGCAGTAGAGGGGAGTGGCAGTGTGGTGTCCCAGGCTGTAGTAGGGGGGAGAGGCAGGAGAGTGCAGAAGGCTGTCAGGTTTGAAGAGTCGGCTAATGCAGCGGTGTCGAGCACCCAGTCAGAGGTGCCACCCAGCAAGACATCCAGGTCGAAGAAGAACACCACTGCTGTTGGGACTTCATCTTCTGCTGCGCCACCCAAGGCATCGCGATTAGCCAGAACCAAGACTAGTTCTGCTTCCATCACTCAGGATCTCCCTGATTCGTCTGTAGTTGCGGCAGAACTGAAAATAAAGAAAGCGCGACAAGGCAAATCCAGCAAGCTGACGCTCCCAGCCTCGCCTCCTAAGCCGAAGAAAGCCAAGCTGGACCTATCTGTAATTGTAGAGGAGGCGGAGCCTGTGGCCAGAGTCGGCGGTGGTAGAGTGAAGAAATTTCAGCAAGGCAATAATTACAAGAGTTTGATCAAGACTTTAACCTCGCCCGTGAAGACGGCCATAGTGGGGCGTGGTGGTCATAGCAGCAAGTCTGTCGGGGATTCTTTTGAAGCTGTCGTCAACACTTTGACAGCCGCGCAGACAAAGAGAGGTGCGAGGGTCAGCCTACCAGATGGGTTGGGCGTCTCAGAGCCCAAGGCTAAGAAGTCCAAGTCTTCGTCTGTTGTCGATCTGCCCGGAGTGGAAGGGACGATCGCTGCAGTGGAAACAGCTGGAAAGAAGTCTGGAAGAGGTCGTCTTTTCAAGGCAGGGGCATTGTCGCTGGGGGCACCGGTCCCCGTTAAGCTGATTTCCTCACCTGGTCCCAAGCGTGGGAGGGGCAGGAAGGGGTCAGTTGGGCCCAGTCCCAAGGCCACTAAGACCAAGGGGGGTCGCTCTGGCTTAAAACCAACCTCCCCCCTGAACGTTCCCATTGGAAAGGCTGCTGCTGAAGCTAAGCCCAGCCGCCGAGGCATCGCGATTAATTCAAGTTCAGCAGCGGTGGAAGTTGCTGTCGCTGAGCAGATCCTGTTCAGTCCAAAACCGACGAGAGGGAAGAGAGCCAAGTTGTCTCCTGCAGCAGTCACGGCGGTGCTGTCATCCAAGGCGTTGCCCAAGTCGCCTAAACCGACGCGCGGCGTGCGTTCCGCTACACACTCGCCCATTGGTGAAAGAAGAAGAGAACTGACGGAGGAAGGGGAAAAAATTAAGGGAGAGAAACAAGGAGCTGGCCAGCGTGGAAAGAAGCGTTCTGCTGATGCTGCTGCACTCGAACGAGTGGCCTCCACAGTAGCGCCATCTCCAGTCGCAGCCAAGAATAGAAAGATGGCCGTTGTTGCGTCGCCGAAGGAGCCAGCCACAAAATCTAAGCAAGGGAAAAGGAAGAAAGGGAAGAAGATGATTGAAGAGAATGAGGGTGCTGTTGTAGCAGAGCCCGCTGTGATTCTTCCTGGAGTCGTGTCGACTACATTCGGAAGGAGAAAGGCTGTTGCTAGTCAGGCAGCAGTCGCTGAGAGTGTTGTTGACCCCTCAGCCAATAAGAGAAAGGTGGGTGAACGGTCAGCGGGGAAAGGGAAAGGGGCTTTGGGTGGCGGCACTGGGAACACTGCAGCAGCCAAAGGGGCATCAATCAAATCTGGTGCCACTGCTGCTGCCACTGTGGACGCTACTGAAAGCATTGCTATTGCTAAGAGAAAGTCAAAGCCTTCAGCCAAGGCTGAGGCTGTGGTGAAAGCTGTCTCCAGCGCCAAGACCAAGGAGGCCGCTAAACCTAAAAGGGCGGTTGCCGTGGTTGCGTCACCTCTTCTTGCAAAGCGCGCTTCTCGTAATGTTGCTAGAAACAAGTAAGACAGAGGATTGGATTGGTAATCCTAAATCAACGATTCTTTCTATATCAATATATGAACAGTGACTCGTTGGTTGCATAGCCCTGTGTACAGTTTTAGTTAGTGCTTCGCAGTAGTGCACGAGTATTTTATTTGCTTTAGTGTTAGTTATAGTGTGACAATCGTCGGCTCATCCATGGCAGCTATCCACATGTACATAAAGTCCACTGTTTGTCCAGGGGACTTTGCTCCTTATTTTATCATTCTCGCCTTAATTGATCGTTCTTGGTTCTGTGTTCTTTGCTGGCAGTCATTGCTGCCGTTTGTATGACTCAGTTTTGTCATTTCTCCCTAAGTCGTGCATACGTATTAACTTCAAATTTGTACGTTTAGGTTCTCGGTATCGGAACCTGTCGGCTGGCATTCATAACTAATTTCTCATATTGATATTTTTAATATGAATAATAAAAGAACATTTTAAATTTTTCTGATATATTTTGACTTCGGAATTTGTGTAATGATGCTACGACACTTTGTATTTCTTTATCACTCGATGATTATTTTAGCTTTAAATAATAATCATCATTATTATTTTGTTAAAGTACTTTTATGTGCAGAAATCCATTGATGCAGACTAGATAAGTTATAATAAGTAATAGATTTAAATCTTTGGTAGTAATTGATTTAATAATATAAAGTAAGAGTTTTTTGTTACATTGAAGATCGTTTGTACAATAGTTGAAGTATCTTGAAGTTTAATTGAAAGTGATTCAACGCTATATGTTTGATATTACAGTCATGGCTAGTTTATTTTAGCTTGAAGTATTTTATTGACATGCATACAGTTAGTATGGTCAAATTTAAATCAGTCAAGTTTTTTTATTTTGGAATGGTATGTTGTGATGTGAAACGATCATTTCAGCCATTGAAACGATGTTAGTCGTTGAAGGATAATTTTGACCTTCGCCCTTCGTTTTTTGTCAAAAATTGTGCTTGTGTGTTCCACCGAAACACCTCCTTTCATCGAATACAACACAACATCCTTGTCAATCGATTGATTTAAATATTTTAAAATATAGGATAATTCGTGCGATATAATTTGTTCAGAAATGCTATGCTCAAATGTTTATTCTCAAAATTGCATCTAAATTTGCTTGAAAACATAAATTTATCTAACAAAAGTTCACAGAACTGTTTTCTTTCAAGGAAACGTTTTTCTCTCGGTCGTTATTTATATAGAGCCAAGTTGCGCACAAGATGTGGTTTGTGCATAATAATTTTGTTAATCGAGTCGCCATGTAACAATGATATTAGATGAAGACACGAAGTTTGTCGCGCTAAATTTATTGCGCGAAGTATGATTACAAACCCAACATTAAACCAGCGTACCCACCCCCCATCTGTCTGACAATATCTGGACAACCTTTTTCGTGGAACATTGTTTTTAGACGACCCTTGGCCTTTCTTGAAGTTTTTATTTTTTTTGGCAAGGGATCAAAGTTGATATGTTGCACTGACCAATGTGAAGAAGTTGATATGTTAGTTACTGACACTGACCATTGACACTGACTACTGACAAGTAATTACGCTTTTCCCAGGTCTATTTACTTTGTAACTAATTTTCAGATTGATGTTGTCGTTGAGTGTTTTGTTTTTTGACTTTATGAACGTCGTGTGACTGATGTGTTGTATTAAGATATTGGTTTGAAATACTGGGCATGTTCTTCACTGCTATGTAATTTTCTCTTTGTCTGTCATGGCTCTAGAATGAGACCAGTGGGTGTGTCTATTTTGTGTCCCTTTGTGGGCTCAGTTTTTTTAGCCCCCTTCGGTAAGAGTCACACAATTACAATTACTCTACTCTACAATACAATTACTCTAAAACATGAAATTTTTGCATGCATGAATTTTTGGCATGTATGTAATCTTGGCGATTTTCGCAGATACAGCAAAAATAACAATTTATGAAGGAGCAACCCTCCAAATGCCAAAATTAAGTGCAGTTCAATTGCTAAGGGGCAAAGCCGCCAAAATAACATGCAGCAAAAATTTCATGTTTTACTGTAAATTATCTTAATCACAACAAGCGCGGGACTCTTCCTTCAATGACGCACTGTTCCATCTAATCAGACTTGAAAAACTGTTTAGTCTTGTATTTTGGTTTTCCCTGAGTAGTAGTGTTACAAGTTTTAACTTTTTCTTTAAGCTCAGATGTTTATACTTTTTCTGAATTTGCAAAAGTGCAGTTGTCCTTAATAAACGCTTTCTTTTATTTCAAATATTGAATAATTTCTGCATCCAGTACTTGACTGGCGACGATTATTAACCCTTTGGTTTATGGAGAAAAATTTTGATGTAAATTTGATGGCTTTACTTTTGAATTGTGTCCTGTTGTTTATGGTATTAATAGTTATTGGTTAGAATTCAGTTTGTGGTCTTTATTATGTGCTCTTTATTATATACTAACAAACTTTAAAGTAAGGCAGCAGTGTTCTTCTGAATGAAGATCGCTATGATGTAATGAAGCGCCAGACATGAAATATTAACATTAATCCCAATTTGATCATCAAACACATAGAAAGCTGGTGATTGAGGTACAAAGTTGATAAGATTAGATTAGCAGAGGCTAGATGTTATGAATTATGCTTGTTGAGATGTTAATTTATATAGTTGCTCATAACATAAGAAAAGAGCTTAACGTTGTCATCCAAAAAGAACTTGTGAATTCTACTTCCGTGCTTTACAACACAAATTCTACAAAATGATTTAATTTGCATTAATTTTACCAGTTTTTTTTTACCCTTTGTAAGCCGGGAAAAAAGAATTGGCTTGCAGCCCAAAGCTCCCCGGGCAGTACGCAATAGGCAGAGCGTTTCTGTGCATGGCCCTCTGCACAGAACTAGACTGTAATACGGTACGTCGGTACTGTACAACATTAAATTTTCGCATGCATTAAATTTTACCAAATTTTGCAACTTAGGCAAATTTGCCAAATTACATGCAGCCAAAATAAAGCTGCAGAAGCTATAGTGATATAATGAGCAGTCCTCAAAAACGCAAAAAATAAGTGCACAAAATTTTTGAGAGGCAAAAACCGTCAAAATGCAGCTAAAATTACATGTTTTACAGTAGTCTTTGTTACTACACAATTTACTTAAACTTCCAAAACTGCCAAACCACCAGTTTTGAGGTCCGAGCACATGTATTATCAGGTACAAGAATAGCCATGGTGTATGCTCACAGCGCCTCTACGCTCCCAGCCCTTATACACTGCGGTGTATGAAAAGTATGAGATGACACTTTTTGGACGACCGTCAAGTCAATAAATAAACTAAATCCACAGAGCAGTGTCCCCTTATCAGACGTGACTCTTCACGAAGGCCAGCTCGGCGTAGAACGTCTCGTTGACGTCCACGACCCCGCGCATTACTTCGTTCCTCGTGCGCCTGTGCAGAAGTTCCTCCAAACAGTCATACGCCAGCGGTTCAAAGTCCGCATTGAACTTGTTCGCGAACAGCTCCGGCGTGCTGCCCAGCGCCTTGAGGTCTCCCAGCCCAAAGATGCAGATGGCCCTCACGTAGCGCCCGGCGCACGGCAGGTTGGGCAGGCCCCAGCCTGCGTTCCACCAGGTCTTGTAGCGCGCGATGAAGATGTTGTTGCCGACGTGCGACTCTGGCTCGCCGATGAATGCACCGGGGACCTTCAACTGCGGGCTGTGGTTGAGCGAGCTGAAGAACGTCTCGTCGGGGATGAGCGTGCGCTGGACCCAGGCCGTGAAGCGCTTGGCCACCTCGCTGTTGATCGCGTAGTCGACGAAGGCCCTCGATGCGACAATGTGCACGGCACCCTTCGTCAGGGTCAGCTGTGGGGGCTGGGGAGGCAGCACGGTGTGGAACCTGATGTCCAGGCGCCTCTGCAGCGACCCCTCGATGCTGTTCGACCCGTTGAAGATCTTCAGGATCCTGACGAGCTCCCAGTTGGTGCGCAAGGGGAACTCCTGTCCGGTGAGGTTGATGAAGTACCACCACTTGGCGTACGTGAGCAGGTGGCGCATGCACAGCAGCTCTGCCTGCAGCGCACTGAACTTGCCGTATTCCACGTCGATGGTGTCGTGCGGCACAAACACGTTGTCGAAGCACTTGGCGATGGTCTGCACCCCCAAGTGGACTGCGTCGTCGGCCGACCGGTCAACGTGGACGCAGAAGACGTTCTGCGGGCGGTAGATGACCCGCAGCAGGCGCTCGAACATCTCCACGTCCTTGTACAGCAAGATACCGTACGCGAGTCCAAAGGCCGCCTCCTCCGCGTTGAGAGGCTCCATGACGTAGCCCCTTCTCCGTCTGAATGCCTCGCAGAAGGAGTCCTCCGAGCGCGACTGGGCCATGACGTCATCCAGGCGGATGTTGTGAGCGCTTCGAGCCTTCTTGAGGGACGCCAGGCCCTTGGTGTTGTTTGACACGCCCTTGAACAGCACCGGGCAGTCCACGGCGCCGGCCTTGAAGTGGTTGAAGATATACCGACTGTCTTTCAATTTTGAAATTGACGGGCCATCCATGGTTACTGAGATGTAGTAAATAAGCGTCAATATGACGAATACGGTTGGTGCTATGAGGACTATTCTAAACCGGTGCAGACTTGGCGTGAATCGATGTACTGTTTCTCTGAAGGATTTAGTTGCATGTTTGCATCGTGCCATGCTTCCTGCGAATAGCCTTACGCCCGATGCACCCGCGTTTGAAGCGTATCCGTGCGTGACATTGTAATACTGCGTGCTGCCAGTGTTCGGTGCAGGAGATGCCTTGGTGGCACAGTTGGTGGAACAGTCGCCAGAGTCCAGTCCCAGACTTAAGTCCCAGACCTCCATGTGACAGCGACACACATACCAAAGAACCTACAAAACTTAAGATTTCATCAAAATCTTAACATCCCACTCGCATACAGCCAGCAGTAACTCACATTTGAAGTTGCAATGCATGCCAACAAAAGTATCAGCAAAAAATGATTGATTCGGAGTGTATTGTCGCTCTACTAAGCAGCCTATGGCCCAGTTCCGCGCGCGAGTAGCGTGCAACATGACTGCTGTGTCTATGAAGTACGAAGTAGGCGTCACGTGCTTTGTTGGCTGGTTGGTACACCGCATCATGCCAGCATCTGGCGCAGGTATGGAAATTGGCGAAACGAGGTGGCGAACACTCTAAAACACCGTGGATAGAAATCAATTATCCGTGTTCCCATGGAGCGTGTTTATACAAGTCAGCTCACTTCATAACTTGCACGAAAATATCCCCTTTATTTAAATCTTAGGCGTGGGAGGGGGGTGTAGTTTAACTTGCCGCTTAGGGGAACGAAGTTAAAATTTTAAGGAATTTTTAACCATGGGGGAGGGGGATCCCGCGGTCCACGCCTTTAGCGCGAGCACTGGTCGTGAATAGTAAATGTTAGTGCTAGGCCTAGTGCTCGCGGCGGCACTGAATGCGCGCAGCGTCGTAGGCTTGTATTTAGCGTCAGGAGAATACTGGATGGCTATACTAGCGAATAGTATACTTAGCTTAGGGGTTCTCAACCTGTGTTCCGCGGAACACTGGTGTTCCGCGGCGAGTAGCCAGGTGCTCCGCCAACCAACAGACGAAAAATACAAATTTTTATGCCAATTTTTTTATAACCACTCCCTCATTGTTAGTCTCAAGTCTAAAAACAGTCAGAATAACTAAAACATTGAAATGAAACTTGTCAAGTAACAGTTTTAGTGACCCCCGGGTCTAGTTAGTCACCAAGCTGCTCTTAGTAACCAGTGACTAGGGGCCTATATATATTCTGGGCTCTAGCAGGCCCATGACCAGATAATTTGTTGACCTAATCATATAGTCTTCTTCAGTGGGCCACCGAAGGGGCCATCCTTGCCCTTGCTTTGAAGAATTTTCTTGCTCGCTTCGCTCGCGAAAACACCTTTGCTTTCTCACCAACGAAATGTTACGTCACGTATGTCAACGCCTATAGCTAATTTTTACACTTTACCCATTCACCCCACCCCTCCCTTTCGAAGCTTGACGAACTTCATGGCAAATAAAGTTCATAAATCCTCTTCAGATTGCTTTTCGAAACGATTCAGCACTTCTTGTTGTCAAACTCGATGCTCCCGTACGTGGGGCGTATCGTGACATGGTGTTCCCCGATCTTCAGTACATAAATTAAGTGTTTCCTGTGACAGAAACGGTTGAGAATCCCTGACTTAGCCTACTGTAACTTAACAACACGCAACATATGGCTATAGCATACAACAATTTTATTGCTGTTGGCATAACGAGCGTGTTGTATGACTATAATAGCCTTGAGAGACGGCGCAACTTTTTAGACAGCGCATGCAGCGCAATATATAATATAGTTATCGCGTTAAGAGCAGCTCGCACGATAAATCATGATGTTGCGCGTTGATTTTATAATAGAGAAGAACGAATAATAATTAGTGCCTCAACTAGTATAATCTGAGCAAGTACAGTGTGCAGCGATGCGCGTCCGAATGCAGGGCACATATTTATTCTAGCAGCCAACTGTTACGGTCAGTGAAATTTAGAAAAGTCTTCTTAAAAATCATACTATCTACATCCGATACAAACAAAAATAGCCTACCAGTTGAAAACAGATCTTTCGTACAACTTAGCAACATTTTGAATCATCAGAGATCGAACACGTTTCTATTACTTTACATTATAGAGAATCTCTTTGAAGAAATTATCAAAAATAAAAATTGAGCTTACATCGCAACAGGTGGTCTTTAAAACATGCGCGTAAGACTTAGTCATTTTATGCCTAAAGTTAGCCTATAAAGTAAGTCTGGGGCCTACAGGACATAATATCACACACTGCGCAAGCTGTGCGAGAAATATAATAATTAAACAGTACCTTACTGCCTATCAAAATAATTTAATTGTAATTCAGTTTGCAGAGTTAAAATACGCTACACATGCAGATTATTATTTCAATGACAAAGTACCATTATCCTTTAGTTCAAGCAATGCTCTGAAAAAATAGCAATAGCTACTATTATGTAGTTTATCTGGAGTAAATACAATTTTTATAAAAAACAAAAGAACCACCATTGTTTAATACCATAAATCAATTACTAAACGATTTATGATATATCTTGTATTATACCGTATTGTAATCATTTAAATATCTAAACGATATTTAAATGATTACAATTCGGAAAAATTATGGTGTTTCAAAAAAAGACATCGAAGGCCACTATTAAAAATTTGTTTAAACGTCACTCACGTTTTAAAGCTTGGCTATGTTGAATCTATTACGAACCATGGATAAAAACCCTAACAAATAACCACTGATAATTGTCACTGCAGTCTAGGTCTAGGTCTAGAGCACACAGCCATTACAAGTGGTGTCGTCGTTGAGCAGGACTATTACGTGTTAGATACTGTACACAATTATACTGCTCAACGCATTAGTAGATCATTTGACAAACTAGATATATACAAATTCAAGTTGAACATCGTCTGCAGAAATTGCGAGCACATATGACAGTAGTACATACGATCGTGTGTACATACGATGATGGTATATACGATGCAGTACAAGCCTGTTAGTGATCCATCACTTTAACATCACAGACACTCGGTACAAAACAAAAGAGCAAAATCAGAACCAAATCAAAATTAAAATCATTGACTACAAAAGAAATGCATAGCGCCAACAAGGCACGATAAACATCACTAAAATTGAACATAATATAAAATTTATCAAAAGATGAATAAAATTAACCAGATGAAATATTACAAGTTAAGATTAGCATTCTTTCAATTGATCCCAGAATTGAGAGGAGAGCCCATGCAAATTACTTCTGGCACTATTTTAGTTTAATTGGTGATGATATGCTTGCATAAGGCGAACGAACTCAAGTTGCATTTATAAGCTGTATCCAAATGCATCAATGGCAGGAATGTGAGCTAGTTACAATTTCACTCGCATAAATTATATGTTTGCCATAAAAAGCGTTCAGCGTGCTTCAGAAGGACAGTAAATCTGTACCGAAAAAATAATTTACACAGAATTTTTGAAAAAAATTCCATCAAAGGGCTTCAGTACAGAAAAAGTTTTATAAATTTTTTTACAACTAAAGCGTCGCTACGCAAGTGCATAGCGTTAAAAAACTACAACTTCTTGAATTAGACACCTTGGTTTCCTACAGTGGCTGCTGAAAGCAAGTTCACACACCACATCGGCAGCGCCTCAGAAATCATACCTCCCCAATAGAGGGCCTGGAAATTTTAGCTTCCAGGAGGAGACTCCGAATCCTGAGCTCCCTATGGTGGCAAGTCCCGGGCCCTTAACTCCCTGGAGCATGGGTCCTCAGCTCCCTGAAGCATGGGCCCTCAGCTCCCTGAAGCATGGGCCCTAGCTCCCTGAAGCATGGGCTCTTAGCTCCCTGGTGCATGGGCCCTTAGCTCCCTGGAGCAAGTCCCGGGCCCTTAAAAACCTGGAGTATGGGCCCTCAGCTCCCTGAACCCCCTGGCCTGGAGGGGGTCCCGGGCCCTCAGCTCCGTGAACCTCCTGGAGGGGGTCCAGGGAAGCGGAGCTCCTTGGCGATCTCGCTGCGCCTGCGAGCCCTCAGCAGCCGGGCCGGCCCCGCCTCCACCAGCCCCCCCCTCGCCATCGAGTTGGACATTGGGACCAGCTTGCCCCTAGTCGTTCCCCCCGCATCCTCCGCAGATTTTCCCGCCACATTTGGCCCTCTCCCCCCGCGGGGCTGAGTCGAAGCGACTGCTGGTCGGGGATCGCTGTTGCTGGCAGGGAGCGATGCGTTGAGGCGAGTGGGGGGGGCGTGATTCCTCAAGGGGGGGGCATCAATCCTCCCGGAGGGGGCATTACTTGCCTGACGCGCACCCTGTGTGCGATTTTGAGTGATGGCACGACTTGCTGCCACGCCATGATTTTTAATCAAGCCGCGATTCACGGCGGCCCCCCCCGCTGCTTTATTATTCGTCGTAGCGGGACTGACCAATCGGGGAAGACTCTGTGGCACGCGCGGCGCAGTGCGAGCAGCGTTTTCTGGCGCGCGGCCCCCAGACGTGGCGCCTGCCTGGTCCTGTCCCCCGACCTCGCAGTCAAACAGCTGGACAATCACTGGACCAGACGAGGATGGGGAGGCCCCACTCGTCGACAAACGCGGGGGCGACGTGGCGGCCGGTGACGTCACGGACGGGTTGCCTGCGGCAGTGCTGGACTGCTGTAGCCTGGTTAGTGCGGTGCCGCTGCTGCTGGCTGTTTCTCCATTAGTTGTTGCTGTGCTGGTGGCCTGCAGCTGGCGCAGCAAAGTTCTCGCGCCTCGAGTGCTCGGAGCGGCTATTGAAGCTGAAACACCGACGGACGCAGTCCCCACTGCGGCGCTTGCACCCAGACTGGTCACAGACGTTGAAGACGTACCACGGTCCTCAGATGTTCTTCTTGTACCCGCAGTTCTTGTTGGTCCAGCGCTGCTATCTACCGCTGCACCGCTAGATGTCAGGGTTGCACCCCCCCCTGCTCCACCGCTCAGTGACACATTACCCCCCACATATCCCCCATTTCTGCTCTCCGCTGTTGAGTTATCGACCAACAAATTGTTGTTCCCGGTATTTCCTGGCCTTGCCCGTGTGGTGATCGAACCTCTGTTGTCTTCATCACCCTGGGGGATGCGAGTCCCACGAGCGGAATTCAGCGAAATTTGAAGCAAATCCTCTCCCGCGTCCTGCACAGCCTGGAATGTCGAATTTATTCGAGAAGCTGCTCCCCTCGGCAGGGTCACTGTGGGTGAAGGGGCCGACCCTCCCCCCTCCCCGAGGTGTATCCCCTGTGAGGTCCGTGACGTAATGCCGCGTGAATACATGCCCGGAGTGGATCTATGCGCTGCCATACCCTCCTCGTCCAAACTATTCTCGTCGCCTCGCACTTGGCTGTACCGCACGGGGTGATATGCCCCACTCTGTGCCCCACGCTCCCCCACCCCACTCCCACGTTCTTCTTCTCCGCTGCGAAGTCTTTCCGTAGCCACCACAAGTCTTTCCAGTCGTTCCAGGCGCTCACCACGATTCGACCTTTGACCCCCTTCTTGGCTTGCCCTTCCCCACCTGCCCCCGCTGACCCCTACACCCGCCCCCCTGCCTCCCCAGTGTCTACCCATCCCCCCCGGCTCGTTGTCGAGGCCGCGCAGCAGTTCGTCCAAATCACCCTCTGAGTCGGACTCCGAATCCCTCGGAGCGCGAGTCCTTTGTATCCTTTGACGCGAAGTTTCCGCTGAAGTCGGAGTCTCCAATGCCTCAGCCGATTGGCCCTCGGCTATCCTGATCCACTCACGCCAATCAGGCGGATCGCCGCTTCTATTGCCCGTCTCGGAAATCAGATTGTTTATCCCGCGTCGCCTCGGACGCATCGTCGCGTAGTCGGACACCGCTCCAAAGCCGATCGCCGAGTCGTAGGGATCCGGCACGTCTCTAGCGGAAAGATTGGCAGGGCGGCCCTGCCAGAACGTGGCCTCCTCGTTCTCCAGAATCACCCCCCCACCCCTCCTCCCCACCCCCTCCCCGCCCTGGGCCTGCGGGCCCATCAAGATCCTCGGGAGCCCTTCCTCCCGCTCTCCCCTCCCCGGGGTCGACGTCCTTCGCGCGCCGGCCCGCAGGAGGGTCTCAAACGCGTCAGCGGTCTCGTTCCGATGCGTCGGCGCTTCTCTTGCGCCGTGATATATTATAGGGTTTGGAAGCACAGGCGTGGGGGAGGAAGAGAGAGCGAACGGATCGTCGTCGTCCGTGTGGCTGGGTCCATGTGGAGGGGTGTCGGGTGGACGGGCTCGCGGGGGGGTGTTAAGGAGGGCCGAGATGATAGAGCTGACCTCGTTTAACTGTTCGTTGAGGGCGAGTATGTCATCGAGGCGCTGCAGCCGCGCGTTGGAGTCCTCCAAGGCGTTCAGAGGGTGCGTAGGGCCCCCAGATTGGGTGGTGTTCTGGTGCAGTAGTCCCCCTGTCAGCGCCTGCCGCTGACGCATCTGGGACTCGAGGCTCATCAGCATCAGCAGCTGACCAATACGCATGCGGTTCTGTATACAGCGACCAATCAGCATGCCGCTCTCTACACACGCGACCAATCAGCATGCGGCTCTAAGCTCCACCCTAAAATCAACTAATCAAAAAGTCAGAAGTGACATCACAAGCACTTTCTTTTGCATGGAAGGCCTGAAAGCCATCAAACTTTTTACGAAAAGCTGTTTAGAGTCTACAACACATTGAATTTGACATCCTATTTTGAGTCAAAAACAATTCTAATTAAAAAAGATGCACTACGAGGTGCACCCCCGCTACCTCCATCATCTGATCTTGAGCTCCCCCGGCCCCCCTCGGATTGAACGCCGGGAAGAGGATGAAGCTCGTCCCCGGGGCCGGGGCGAGGGCCTGGCCCCTGCGGCGCAGCCCCTCAAAGTCGATCCCCTCGTTGCTGTGTCGCGCCTTGCCATGACTGTGCAGTAGGTAGACCTTCAGGGGGGACTTGAACCCGCAGCCCTCCTCCAGGCAGCGCACGCGCTTCTCGCCCACCGCACGGTCCACGGCGGGGTTGGGCGGGTAGTCCGCCTGCTCACACCTGCGGCAGCGGACACAATACGCGCAAATAATAATATTAAATAAAAGGTATTAACGCTTAAATATTTGACACGTTGGATTCCAATGCGATAATGGTATATTTATAATAAAACGATTAAAGGACAATTGAGCGATAGTGGTATAATTCGATCAATTTTGCTGTTTTTAATTGTATGCGTATCTTAACATGGCCATTATATTCTTAGCAGATAAAAACCAAAAAATAAATGAAACTAAGATAAAATAAATAAATAAAATTGATGAGCAATTAAATAATAATTGTTACAAAAATATTCGAACTAAGAATGTGATAATTTGTATTTCAATGCGATAATGGTAAATGGCAATTCGTAATTATTATGAAAAGTTAGCTTTTTCAGTATTCTGCCGCATGGCAGGTTTTTGGCGTATAAACTTTTAGGCTTAGCCAATCCTGGGCCCTTCTTTTCATCTTTGCAGATGATTCCAATCAGATCTATACATCTTTTCCATACATTGCCAATCCGGTCTTCTCTTACCCTCCATTCTTTCCTCCATCAGATCTCAACAATTCCCCTCCTTTCAGCCAATCCAGTTTTTCTTTCTTCTATCAATCCAATCAAAGTGATTGAATTGTAGTGAAAAATGAAAAAATATGAAAAATGTCGGAGCAATTCAAATTTCCATGGTTTGCAGTGGTTGTCTTGAAGCATATAAGTAAAACATTATAAGCATGCAAGTCCAGCGTAGAAGTAAGACGGCTGTCTGACCGGCAGAAGGGACACTTGAGCGCGTTCTCTCCACAGGTGAGTGACCAGGCAAGGATGCACGCGCGACAGAACAGGTGATTGTTGGCACACTCGCAACAGTCGCTGACGATCATAAAACTGCACCGACAACAAGCACATAACGTACACACTACTACACAGTTTATCATGCTTCTGTATGTATTTGAGATGTGTTGAAGCTTTTCACTGCAATGTATACAGTAAAATAATGTCAATAATATATAATGTAAATAATCAATCATTGCACGGGTAATATTTGTCTCTGGTTTCATAATTTTTCTGGACTATTTTGTCATTACTATTATATTTTGTCCACTTCATATGCATCACGCAGAATGGCTCAACTTGCTACCTACACGACACGCAGCTACAAGTTTCAAGGAAAGTTTTAGATCGGCGCAAGGGGGCTAGTTGCATGCAGTAGCTTCTCCATTTAAATATCAGCCCCTCACCCGTTTATTACTATTATTATTAATAATAATTATTATTATATTATTGAGATGTAGCCATCTCATTGAATT
>JAQIWG010004142.1:0-16565 GCA_034695025.1 Chamaedrilus cognettii | reverse complement strand
TTTAGTACTGTCCTTAACGACAAGACTTCCTTCGTTTTGACCGCTTCCTTCGTTTTGACCGAAAGGTGTGCATTCACCATTAGGCTGCTGACGTTGCCGTTCTCAAACATTGTTCCCCCAGTCGCGCGTAAGTTTTTGAAGCGATCGGACCTACGCTGGTGCATTTGCGCGCGGAAGTTTGAAGACATTTTTTCAAGGTTAGTAAGTCTTGGTGGTGTAGCGGTATCGTAGTCGCTTACCACGTAGGCGACCCGGGTTCGATTCCCGCCCGGGGTTGCTGATTAGAGATTCATGTCTCGGACTTGCCAGAGGCTAACTCAGCCTATCATCCCTCCGGGGTCGGTGAATGGGTAGTTGGTTCTTTCAACGAGACAATCCGGATAATATTGTTGCCAAACGGCTATTGTCTAGTAACTATTTAATTTAATTTAATTATTTAACTTTTGATTTAATAGATACAACGAGTGTTGATGCGGAACTATCTTTATTAAAACATAACGCAACGCCTTAAAACAGGTTCCTTGAGCGTCTCTTGAGCGTTCTCCCTTAGTTCACGGTGCTCGGCCCTAGTGTCCAAGGCCGATGCCTAGACTACAAGAACTCACATTAACATTGCAACATTAATCCAAATTCCACCTAATGACATGAGCTGGACACATTAAGTTGATGCATGAACGGTAATAAAACAGAATATCACAGAACGTCAGTTTAGCAATTTAGCTATGCAACTTAGTGTTCGAGGTATAGGACTAAATAAATTAGCACAGATGCAAAGTTGCAATTCCCTTCGTACAAAGTCATTAAACATGGAAGCTAGCTGTCCCTGCTGGTATCCACATAACCTCCTGGAACTGAGTTCCTAGTCGCAGCAATAGGAGTACTAACATAACATATACATGTAATATAATACAATAACAGCGACGCCGAGATTTTTAAAATCTGGAGTCTGGTGCTGGTGGGGGTGCGAATTTTTGACGCCGATTTACACCGGGGGTTCTTTCTTTTGCATCTGAGACAAATTATCTGGCGCCATTGACGCTGCGATGCCAGTCAGCGGAAGCCCTGCCCGCATGAAAAAGTGGCATTGAACTTTGTCAGGTCGCCGAGAGATATTGTGTAGTCAGTCATCCACAAATGACGTCACATGAGAAGAAGAATCCGAACTATAATATATATCGACGTGTGATGCGGCGCGGGTGTTGGACCGATTGTAGTAAATTTTAAATCACGTTTACAGCAATCATTTTTAAGCGGGCTAGAGCAACGCTATGGATGTGGGTGAAGAACATTCTTAGTTTATTGGACTTATTCATTCTTCTATAGGCCTACGAATTTTACTGAAGAAAACCGACCACTTTCGAGCTGTTTTCAAAATTGTTTTTGCGCTTTAGAAAGGCCTTTTTAGAAAGGCCTCTATTCGCTGGCCTCTGGACAACATCGCCTACTTTTATATGCAACGTGATCGGCACGCTGTTGAGGCGCATCTGCGTCGGTTCTGCCATAGCGTGCCCGCGATCACGCTATGCGCCGAGTATTCACTATATAAGCGCACGTTGACGCGCCTACTTTCGACAAAGAACATTCGAGCCGTAATGTCATTAGGCCTCTGCTCATCTCGCATCTCTGCACGTCAACTATGAATCCTAAGATACCGTTGCCACCCTTTGCAAACAAATATCTGGTCACGCTCTGCATGGCAACGTGCATTAGAGCCGATTTATTGAAACCACCGGGACTTCTCGCGCGCAAGACCACGACGGTATTCGCTCGCGAAGGTGACGTGAACATCGGTTATCTGGCGCAGATTCACTCTACTGACGACTCCGGTAAATGCATGGACGCCGTGAGCTACTGGGCGTGCGCCACCGAGACACTAGCAAATTACGCTTTGGATCAGATTAATATGAGATCGGATCTCCTGCCCAACATCACACTGGGCATGGTAGTGGTTGATGGTTGTAGCGGCGCAGGAAACGGCTTAGATGTTGCCACGTACTTTATGAAGGTCGGCGGTAGCAGCTGTCTGCAAGACAACGGTTCAAGTTTATTTAGTTTTGCTAATTCACTGCAACCTAACACTTGTGCACAGGGAGACGCTAAGAAGGTTGTACAGCCGGATGACGTGATTGAGCCGTATGATGTTGTCGGAATTATCGGCCCGTCCTCTAGTGACGCGGCAGTCGCTGTCGCGCCCATGATGGGCATCTACCAGCTGCCGATGGTCGGACAGTTCCCTACAAGCGACGCGCTAAGTGACAAGGTCAGTTATACGTACTTCACTCGATTGGTGGCGCCCGACAGCGTCATGATTCAAGGCTTGCTTGACATCGCCACACACTACGGCTGGTCCTACATATCGCTGATTTACTCGCAGGGAGCATACGGAGAGAACGGAGCGGCGCAGATAATCAACATAATTCGTGCCATGTCGTACAACATCTGCATCGCGGTTTCACTCGAGGTGCCGTCTGACGCCGATGAGGACGACTACGCGTCGATCGTAGCAACTTTGATCGGGTTTCAAAGAGCACGGGTGGCGATTTCCTTCATGGAACTGCCGGGTATGTCCGTGGTATTTTCAATGGTCGACCAGGCCGTTGGTCATGGAAAATTTATCTTTCTTGCCGGCGATGCTTTCGCCGGATATCTATTGGAAAGGTTTCCCACTGTTCTCGAGGGTAGCATTCATCTAGATCATCCGTATTCACCGGTTCCCGGCTATTTGGACTATTTTCATTCCACGGCCATGTGGGATATGAGGGATGGGTTTTTCGTCGAAATGTGGCAAAACACTTATAACTGCGTCATGCCTGATGTGGGTGCACCGGCTGTCGAAGGAGATTGTGTCTTCAGTGCGCAGCTGGCCGATAAATTGTGCACATTTGACGGGGGTTGGACTCTGAAAGACCGAGTATACGACTCGGTATACGTCATGGCACACGCTCTCCACAATCTCATACACGCTGAATGTCCCGAGGCGTTTACTGACAAATCTTTCTTGCGCGACTGCATTCGCGGAGATACACTATTTGACTTCATCATGAACATTTCCTTTGAAGGTGTCATTGGCAGAATCGAGTTCACCCCGCAAGGTAACCTCATTGAAAGTCTGGTCGTACGACAGTTTCAGAAACAACCAGACGGTAGCTTTGTCGACGCACCAATAGGAACGTGGAATTCAACACGGGGACTAAATATGAATGAAACAGCCGTTGACTGGGGAGTATTTCTACAAAATGCTGCTAACGACAGCTTGCAAGTGAAGAACGACAGCTCTCCGAGTCCCTTCCAGTCGGTGTGCAGCCTACCGTGCGCAAGCTCAGAGTACGTCATCAGTCAGTCGAGTCGCTGCTGCTGGAACTGCGCTTCCTGTCGCAGCAACGAAGTTATCACAGCCAACGGCAGTCAGTGCGATTCCTGTCCGCAGTTCGAGTGGCCTGATCCTAACAACGCCTCGGTTTGCCTGCCTATTAGTCCAACGTATCTGCACATATCCAACCCAATATCGATAGTAATGCTCTGCTCCGCGGTGATAGGAATCTTGTTCAGTTTGGGGGTGATTCTGGTGTACGAGATACATGGCAGTCACAAGCTCGTCAAGGCGACTAGCAAGCAGCTCTGCTTCATTATCCTCACCGGCACCTTAGTCGCCTCGTCCATGGTCGTCCTCTATGCCACCAAACCGGACCGCAACGTCATCTGCTCCGCAAGACACCTCGGGTTTCACTTTGGCATCAATCTAATCTACGCGCCGCTGATGGTCAAAAATATTCGTATTTATCGCATCTTCTCAACCGCGCAGAACGGAGGCGTGAGACCGGGATACACGTCCAACCCGTGGCAGATGGTCTTCGCTGCGGTCACCACTGCGCTCATGGTTCTCTTTTTCCCAAATAACAACTAGGCAACAGAAGAGAAATTGTAGATAATAGAGATGTTGATCAGGGTTATGCTCTGGATTAAGTTTATCAGGCGTCTATAACGCTGAAAATGACGGTTAGATGAAAATTGTACGCATAATTTGGAAGAAGCCGGTGTCGGCGATACCGGCTTGGCATTACGCGTAAAATTCGACTAGGATAGCGTAGGCCTACACAGCTCTAGTTTTAAAGGCTGAGCAGTTGAAATATGCCTGCGTATGTTTTATAACACTGCATATTGTGGGGTGTAGACTACCGTACTGTATTTTGCGTTGCTTGACCCCATATGAAATTTATTATTAAGTAGGAATCAACGTTAAAATGCTTTGGGCGTATATCATAGATTTTATTCGACCGGCTGAATCAATATTGCTCTTTAAATTTGTTTAACTAATACATGTTAGAACTGTTTGATATCAACACATATTGGTACCGGATATGGGGTATTTTTAAAATTCATCTTCGTTGTTGTTAGCTGGTTATCGTTGTGGTCCTCGAGATCGTCTTCCCCTCCACCTCCGCGCTGCGGATGCCGAGTCCTTACGAGGCGTACGTCGAGATCTACTGCCTCAACTCGCTTGCCTCCTTCCTCGTCCCTCTCTCCTACAACATCTGCATCATTGTCGTTTGCACGCTCATCGGCTTCGTGACGCGCAAGTAGGCTTGTCAGGTTTTCGCAATTCAAATGAGGGACACACAATATTCGGTAGCCTTCAAGTACTTCATTACATGGACTAATACTACATTAGTCAACTACAATGATATCCAGAGATTTACACAGGACTAATTTCGATTAATCACAATAAGCATGCCATAGATCATAAACTGCTAGTGGCATAGAAACAAGTAGAAATAATTCACCTAAGTCATATACTATATACAGTACAGGATATCTTAACTTCATACAATACAGCGCTTTGATTCTATCGTTTTTGAACTTACAGGGTCTAATCAACTTTCTAAAGAAAACAGTTTTGTTTTAAGTGCATGATAACATCAGTTTAGACAATAGATCAAATAAGGGACAATTAGCGTCCCTTACGCCCATCAAAAGGGACACGGGACAAATAATCTCAAATAAAGGATGATCCTTAAAATAAGGGATATCTGACAACCCTGCTCGCAGGCTGCCCGACAACTTCAACGAGTCCTGGTTCATCTTCGTGTCCGCCACGACGACGCTCTTCGCCTGGGCCGTCTTCGTGCCCGCCTACTTCACCATGTACTACGCCTACCTCCAGTCGGTCATCCTCGGGTTCTGCCTCGTCCTCAACTGCTTCATCACCCTCGGGTGCTTGTTCAGTCCGATACTTTACGCGGTTGTCTTTGTGCCGAACGAGCGCATCAAGTTTTCCGCGTCGATGCTGACCGTGACGCGAGATGTGTCTACCGTGCATCCAGAACTTGCGTCACACCGTTACTGAGTCATACTAGCTTGATTCTTAAACTGACACACTAAAAACTTTTTAACAACAGATGCTTGAAAACTAAGACTCTTGATAATAATATGCTTACTTTGACTGATCAGTTTTTTTCTTCTTCTGCGTTTTGCCATATCGCAGATCTTTGGTGTCCAAACCTTCCACCCTTGCCGATCTTCCGCCCTTCTCTTCATCTCTGCGTACGATTCTTTCTTGAGCAGGTCGTCTATCATCCCGATACCTTTTTACACATTATGTACTCCAGTCGGCATGTTTAAGCTTGTAATATGAATGTTTAAATTATTGGTTTTTGACTAAAAAAACGAGAGACAAAAGTTTAAACAACGATGGATTTCAAGTTATTTATTTTCTCAGGTTTATCTGTTTCTAGCCAATCAAAAACGAATCAAATTTATTTAATTCGTATCTGTTGCTGAAATTAAAGGACTTACAGGCTAAATAGTAGAATTGTATTGAGTACTCAATGAGTGGAAATTTCAGCTTGGTTTGGCTCCTTTAAATTTGAGATAACTAAATGGCGTACATTGGCTTGAAATTTCTTAAGCAAATTTTCCACACGCGTCTGATATAAACAATGCTATTAATACATGTAGTATTACTTACTTACATCGCATTCGCGTGATTTTTGCAAAGCGATAATAAGCTAAGCAAAACTCAAAGAATATTCTCTATACTAAGATGCTGGATACGGTATCGTTTACCCCTAGCAGGTTTGAAAAAACTTATAACCCTTAACAGTTGTCTTCTATTTGATGATGGAGGCGATATAGATTAAGTTTAACACAGGCAGACAGGAGAACAATATTATTAATCACAAAGTCAAACTCGATTTCGATGTCAAAAGCGCCTCTAACATCACTGATTGTTAAAATCGTTGAATTGTTATGGCTCCAAAGACTTCTAAGATTATCTAGGCTGTAATACTACACTGTAGTCTTATAAGAACACTGCAGTCGTTTTCTTTCGGTCTATTCTTTCTCAATCAAATTTCATTCAAAATAAGAGCTCAAAAGCATCCAGAACATCATGCTTCTATCCTACATTAAGAGAATATGAGTGCAATCCCTTACCTATAACGAGGGCCTAAATACGCACGTTTAATAATTTTCAATGGTCAATGTTATTACAAGCAAACTCGTGCTCAGGATGCAATAATATAATCTATGTCATTCTATGATAAATCGTTAACAAAATCGTAGGCATTTTTTCAAGCATTAAAATCATTATCATCATTTACTAGCACAATAAACAAAAAATCACAATTAGGCCTGCTAGAAAACTGAAAGCAATAACGTAATCATTAGGGGATTGCAACTCTGTTGACTATAACGTACCGGTACTCATTGTTTTAATAATCATTTTCGATTATTAAAATAACCTAATCCAATTAATTACATTAATTAGCATAATTAATTAATTAATATAACGGCGCTATGCCCTGATAAAGGTTTGTCAACACACAACAGCATAAAAAATGCGGCATTATGTTGGAATATTTGCTGACGACCTCAATCAAAAAGCAAGTTGCAGTTTTAGGACGAAAAAGGTGTTCAGTACCGTAATGAGAAAGCAGTTAAATGAAGGTCACCACTATTTGGTGGCTAGCATTCTATCAAAGGTTTTTTCAAATGCACAACGGCAGAATCTTTAACTATTAATTAGTCATTTTTTGCAAAGCGATTGCAGTTCAGCGGATTAGTCATTTTCCTTCACCTTCCAATGAATCGCTTGCTGATAGTCAAATATTTGTTTTTTTGAAGAAAAGGTATGGGCCTAAATGCTGCATAATGTTGAAAAAATCTTGAATAACTGATCGACATAAAGTTATAGCTGCACAATGCGCGTATATTGTAGGAATAACTTCAATGGTCATATTTTAATGCAGTGGTTCTTTGTATTAGAAAAATAGCATCATTGTCATGCTGGAAACGAGCATAACAATGACAAATCCCGTCCCTAGTACGCCTAATCACGCAGAGTTACATTCATGCACCGTCTTATGCGTCGGCGTAGCGAGGAGTTCTGGTGAAGTCTGACTCTGGCGCCTTTCTATACCTTTCCTAGGAGAAACTCGCGAGCGGTGGGGCTGGCGGTGCGCATTCAATAAATTTTTAGCCGTTCGGCCCCCCCCCCCAGATCTGACGCCTGGTGCTTACGTCGTTAAGCTTAATATTCCAACATAACCCAGTGGTCATATGCTCGTTTCCAGCATGACAATGCCGCTATTTTTCAGGTCGACAACAAAAGGTACTTTTCCATTGCAGCTCCCACCGGAGACCTTCGTGCCCTCCTTTACCACTCCGCGCGCCAAGCCGCTGCCGTTTAGCAAGTGACTACCCACCGCTCCTCCTCCCCCTCTGCCCCCTACGCATCCTCCGCCGCCGCTGGCAGTCCCCCTGACGGCCTCGCGCACCCTACCGCGCTGCCGCAGCAGGCGCGCCGTCCGCCGCGTGCACATGAAGGCGCAACAGACGAAGAGGACCTCTAGCGAGTCGAGAACTGCGAACAGTCGCCAGAGGACGGTCTGGCGCGTGACGGCCGCGACCAGCGCGAACATCCACGCAGTCCCTGCGAGCACCGTCAGCTGGACGGCGGCCACGCAGCGCAACCCGCCCCGCCCCGTCCCGTCGCTCACCCTGCCCGCCCGCCCGCACCCCGTGGACCCCGCGGAGCCCGCGATTACGCCCAGACTGATCCCACTGGATGCTGATCCGCAGCAGATGTGAATGGCTGTGATGACGTAGAGCAGGACGTTGAGGGCAAAGAGAAGGGAGATGGAGACGGCAAATAAGACAAGCTGACTGAGTCCCATCAGAGCGCAGCTCGTGTGATACCCCTGCGGGGAGGAGTGAACAATGTACGGATCATCAGGGTAAGAAGTGACTGACTTAACGATCGAGCCTCCGCTGTCGCCCCGGCCGAGCTTATCGACGTCGAGTAGGGCCGCGGCCACTGACCCAGAGACGACGACGAGGGGGACGCCCCAGGCATACAGCGAGTACCAGGCAAAGCGCCGCTGGTCGCTCGGGGGCGCGGCCCAGCGCACGCATACGTGTCGCCCCACCGTGGCGTCCCGCGAAACACCATTCGTCTTCAGGACACGGACCAAGTCGACCGCCAGCACGTTTAGCCAGCAGAACGACGCGAGCACAAAGTACTGTAGAAGTGACGTTAGCACGAAGCACGCCACGCTGCTGGCTTCCACGACATCCGCGTTCGCCCCTGAATCGACCGCAGGCCAGGGCGGCCGGAGCAGCTCGCCCTCGTGACTCCAGGGCAGGACGAGCGCGGCGTAGAGGGCGTGGCGCGCGTGTAGGGAGACAAGCAGGCACAGCGCGCTGCGGCCCGCTGGGCCCGCCCGCAGCGCGCCGCACGCCGCGCACACGATCACTGCGACCAGCAGCAGCATGGCGCCCACAAACCCTGCGATGAAGCCCGCCATGCGCTCCACCGACCTCTCGAACTCAAACAGTGTGTAGACTCCGACTCGCGCCAGCACGACGACGCTTGACGCTATGCCATCCACCGCGCTTGTGCCCGTCCTGTAATCGCAGACGTAGCGCACGCGATCCTGGAAGCATAGGCACAAAACATACTCCAAAAGTTGAAGAGGTCAAGGTCTGAACGTCGAAGGCTTACGGGAAAACAGGCTACGTAAATAACAAATTTTTTATGCAGAATAGTGCCTTGAGCCGACCTTCTCAGCAATAAAAAAATATGGAGAGGTCATCCCAAAAGTTGGGGAGGTCATGACACCCTGGATGCGGTTGCACCCTTGCCTGATAGAGCGTGTGCTGGGAGGACGAGAAGATCTGCTGCAGGGAGACGACGAGCAGCGACCCGTTGTCGTACAGCACATAATCGCTGTCGTTGACGAGGCGCAGCGGACAGCGTGGCACGCCGCTCGACTGCACGCCCGCAGAGTCCTCCAGGTCCCACTGACGCACCGAGTCACCAGCGTCCTCGTACAGCTCGTCGCCGTAGAACGCCGGGCTGAATGGGGCGCGAGCATCCCCCCGCTCTCCCCCCCAAACCTCTTCCCGCCTTCCCCCACTAAACATATCCCCCCTGACATCTGCGCCCTGCCAGTCGTTTGCTTCCGCGGTGACGCTCGTTGCCGCAACCACGCAGGCGCCGCCGAGGAACGCCTGGCCAGCGGGGCACCCGACAAGCAGGCACTGCCCGCTGAACGGATCAAAGACTTGCCCGACGGGGCAGTGCGGGAAATCGATGATGTTCTCTGTGACGTGGTAGGCGGGGCCAGGGCGCCCCCCGACATGCTGCGGCGCGGGGGAGCGCAGCTTGGTGAGGACGCTTACACGGCGCCCATTGAAATCGAGCGTGACGACGTGGGGGGCGTGGTCCTCGAGGGACACGCGCTCGGGGCCCTCGCCTCCGGGGGGCGCCGCGCGCGAGTCCTGCAAGCCACGGAAGGCTCAGCTTGAGACTGATTTGTTTACATGGTCACACTCTTAATTCCTATGCACTGCTGATCTTATCCGTTTAAGACTTGCCTAGAATTGCTAAGATTGTGCCCTACAATAACCCTACACTTGTTATGGAGCTATGGAAAGTTAGCATGTATATTTTATATATTAATAGTAAACAACTATGAAACCATGGCATTACAGTCTGCAGTCCTTCTAAGGCTTTTAAATAGTCAACTAGGCCATTGCAACACGCTGCTAACCTCGTGCCACATAATTATTTATTTGGTTGGTATCAGGAGGGGCTGCTAGCCAAAAAAAAACTTCACGTAGATTCCTCACAGAGAAGTTAAATACTACACATCGGCATTAGATACCTCACAGCGGCGGTAGATATCTCACAGGAGCTGTAGAACAGATACCTCACAACGACGGTACATACCTCACCACTACGGCAGATACCACACAGCCGAGGCAGATATCTCACAGCGGCGTTAGATACCTCACAGCTGCAGCAGATACCTCACAGCTTGTTTCGATACCTCACAGCGCAGGTAGGTCTCGTTGACGTAGTTGCAGGCCGCGCAGTCACGGTTGCGGAATGTCCTCGTGCCCGCGTACACGTAGTCCGTGCTGCCCGCGCGGCACAGGCGCGCCACGCCGCGGTCTCGCCAGCTACGCTCGCATCGCCCGATGTGCACCTGCAGCAGCGCAGATACCTCGCAATCAATTTTTTGGCCACACTGAAATTAAGCCCTTGTTCTCTACTAAAGAATGTACGGAAGTATGTATGTTTTATTTTATGATGTACGTGTACATAATAAAATTATTGAAGGATCATTATGATACATCGGCAGAGTTCACTTTAGCCCTTACAAAATAAGAGTAACGTTTTGCCTGCTGCTCATAAAACAGTAGTGCACTCCTACGCCTTTCACAAAAGGAGTACGCCTAGAGTAGGCCTACTCCACTATCGTCCATTTTTACGAGTAATGCTACTCCTACCCATTTCTAAATCCAAGTAGAGTTTAAAAAAAACAGCGTTTTTGGAGTACTACGCCTACTAAAGTTATGCCTGTTTATCGGGCCAGGATGATCTGCCACGACTACAGCAGCTGCTTTCTACAGCGTATCAACACAGTAGTTAGTGTCGCACTCGTATGTATTATTAACAACTACTTCGTGAACTATGTGAATTACATCTCCTGGTACTGTGTCTTTGCACCACAATTTAGCTCGCATTTCAACTGTACGCTTATTTAAGTTTCTATTTCTTTCTTATGCTCTGCGTTGACGGTGAATAAAAGATTAGCAAAACTCAGAGACGGCTGCACTACGATCGCAGGGGAGGAGGATTGCCCACCAAAATTTTTTGAGATCATTGTTAACGATCGTTGTCCGTTTTTCACACCTGGAGTCTGAACACACTTTTCCTCGGGGCAAATATCAACACATCGGACATGGGGTGGGGATGCTCACGGAGACGTATTTCCTGCCATGCAGAACTACGAGAGAGATAGGGCAAGTTAATCCTCTTAGCTACGTTAAAGAGTAACAGTTATCCAAGTCAACACTGTTGAGGGGGTGTTACAGACAAGGATCATGCAACCTTGTCAGGGTGGGGGCAAGACCCGATGAATGCATACACCCCCGCCACCAGACAGACACGGAGGTGCATGCACCCCCGCCGGCGGGGGGGTTGTAGAAAACTTCCTGGTGGCCGACCTTGCAGCGTCGTGGAGCGGGCGTTCCCTCCTCGTCGTCGGCGACGAACGACACGGGACACGCCCCGGAGCGCACGAGTCCGAGCACCGCCTCTGCCGTCCAGTTGACGCCCGTCCACCCGGGGGCGGGGGGCGCGTAGCCCCCGCAGCGCAGCACGGCGCGCCAGAACACGGCGCTCGTCTCCCCAGCGCAAAGCGCACAGTAGACGTTCCGGTAGAGGAGCCGTAGCGGCGCGGCCCCGCGCACCGGAAGCCGGTAGAACCGGTCTTCCGACACGCCTGCACCGGGACTTCCATCCCACTCGCAGCGCTTCCGCATGTACTCGTCAAATGGCGGACCCGTCCTCGAGCCCTCTTCTCCCAGTCCGGCTTTCGAGCCGTCTGCCCCCAGTCCGGCCCGCGAGCCTTCTGGGACCTTTCTGGAGCCGTCACTAGCAGTGCCGGTGCCGAGGGAGGCTTTTAGGGAGGCGGCGCACCGAGTCACGACGTAGAGCTCGGCCGCGGGGGAACCGTCGGCGCCCCCTGGGGCCGCCGCGGCGTCGGGGATCCGCTGACAGGAGATGGCCGTCCGAGGGATGCTGAACGCGGCCGCTGCCGCCCAGACGCTTTCCTGGTTGTCTCTAAAAGGGGCGTCGTCGCGGGATGTCTCAGGCTGAAGGAAGGCTTTGTCCGCGGAGGAAGGAGGGAGAGGATCGAAGGGTGCGAGGTGAGATGTAACGGGAGGGGCACGGTAGTCTCGGCAGCAGTCGTCGTAGATCGTGCAGAGCACGTCACAGAAGCAGTTTTGTGAGAAGGAGAATTGACTAGGGGGCACTCTGGGGTCGCCAGAGTAGTCACCCCCGTCACGGCGGATCGCATCATGGTCGCCACACAGCCCCCTAAGGGCACAGGCTACCACGTTGGACGGGGCGGGAAGGAAGAGTTGCTGGAGGTATGAGCGAGGGGTGGTCAAGGAGACAGAGCGGCCGTCTCGGCGAAGTGTGACGTTCGCACTCGACAGGACGGCGCTGTGCGACGAAGACTGTACACTCGTCAGGGCGGCGCTGTCGAATGAGAAGTGCTCACTCGTCAAGGCAGAGCTGTCGAGTGACGAATGTGTACTCGCCAGGGTTGCGCTGTCTGGTGAGTAGTGCACACTCGCTAGGGCGGCGCTGTGTGGTGAGGAATGAGCACTCGCCAGGGCGGCGCTGTCCGGTGAAGAGTACACACTCGCCAGGGCGGCGCTGTCGTGCGAGGAGTGCGCATTCGCCAGGGCATCACTGTCAAGTGAGTGGTCTGCACTCGCCAGAGCGGCGCTGTGTTGTGACGAGTGCTCACTCGCCAGGGCGGCTCCTTGGAGCGTGTCGAGCCCTTCGGTCGCCCGTGGACCCAGTCTCGACCTCGGACTGATTGTGTGCGCAGGACTGCATGTCGTATCTGACAAAATAATCGTTAGAACCACCAGCGTGCGCCATATCTGCGTCTGCCCAGCGCCCGCCGCGCCCCCTGACGCGCAACCGCCGCCGCACGGCGTGCGCCCCCCGTTTCCCTCCATCCCTCCTCACCTCCCTCAACCCCCCCGCCTCCCTCCCCCTGCTGTTAACTGTGCAGGAGCCTGCCCCGCCGCCGCTGCGCGGTCTGCGTTCTGAACTCAGCGCCCGGCACGTAGCTTATCTCTCAGCCATCTATTAACAATAAATAAATACTAGCTCGATAGAACCTGTGTATATTCTGCGCATATTTTGCGTCATAGAAGGATCAGTCTTGGCGCTACGGATAATATGTCAGCGTCGGCTGGATCAACAGCATTGATTTCGCTGCTTTTAAACACGCGGGGAAGCCTACATTTACCATATTGTAGTAACAGACGCTATAGTAAATATCTCGAGTTGCATAAAGAGAAGCTGTCGACAGTGTAGTTCCAAGAAGAAAATTTTAAGTTGGCCCAACCAAAATGCAATCGTCAATACGATATTAATGTAAACTTTCATTATTTTTATGAGGATAGTTTGGTAATGGCACCATAATTTTACTCCCCTATATACACACCGAACAATATACCTTCAGAAATTTTAAATCGCAATGCTCTACCGCCAAAAATAAAATTTGTTCATCTGTTCATAAAACTGATAAATACAAGGAAAAAATTTAAGGTATAATAAAGTTAACATGCTTCTTATTATGGACAACTCTCATTGCAAAAGGGCATTTTCATTATCATCAACAATCAAGACTTTAAACTACCCCATGAATATCTTAAAATACAATCTTGAATAATGTGCTAATAGAGTCCATGACTGATGACAAACAGTTGTTCAATGATAGCATAAGCCAGTGTTTGATCCATCATAAATTCATTGTTAAAATCAGCCTGTTCGTTGATATGCTATAGCCTATAGATCACATAAATCTGAAAGCTCTTCCGGCTAAAACTTCACCCTGAATTGAAAATGAGCCCAGACATTCAACCATGAGGAAGCGCAAGTTGTGCAATAATTGGAATACTACGCCAATTGTGCGGAGACTCTCTGAAAGTCGATTCTCTCAAAACGGTCAAAACGAAATATTTATTTTCTCAAAAAATCTTCTTTTTGGAGAAAATCTCTTTTTGCAACACCCTGTAGGCCTAGTCATCGCACATTGCTGAAAATTGCTGATGAAACTTATTATGCACCCTTGTCGTTCTAACATAGAACGTAATAAATTAATCGCTAAACAACGATCAGTTTGAAAGCCTGAGTACGGTTGCGCACCCCTACACCATAAATCCTTCTGCTTCCGCGCAGAGTGTATAGCTAGCTAGCCACACGTGCCATGAAGTCAAGAAATTCGTCTCGAACGGTTGAGCGAAACGAAATGGTTAGCTAACAAACAGATCGAAACATGCGCCAGGATCAATAGCCCAACCGTTACGATGTCGAAGTCAATAATGGTTTTCACATTGATCCCATTCGGCTCGACAATCTCGTTTCGGTCGGTATAGCCGAGCATTTGCTCCGATAAAAATGTTGGCATACAAAATAAATACAGTCTTAAATCACTGCAATTATTGGCAACCATCGGAATCTAAAAGGAACATACGTACTCATCTTGCCGTCATGACGGTGAACATCAACAAACATTAATACAATTACAGCCTAAGTTAAGTCAACATTCTCTATGACTTTTCTGTTAGGCAAGTTTATCTCAAGTTAACGCAAGCGTCTTGATTTCAGCAGTGTTTTGAATAGTCGACACTCTACAGAGAGTAAGTAACTGTTATTCTACGAGTACTGGGTACATAAAGCAATATCCGAAGATCGCTCAGATGCAATCTAATCTAATTTCGTGCAATTTGATATCCCATGAAAAGCACTTCAAGAATATAGCGCTGCTTGCGCAACGCGAGTCAGCTATTTTGCATACTACTACGCATATACGGTATACTACACTCTAAAGCTTAGAGGCCGATATAGTCCGCTGAAAATTCATCAGCCGAATAACAGTCTGCACGCCGTTCACCCAGTATAACCCGCTGCAGTACCGTCACTGCAATCTTCTGCTCGTTGATAGTCTCCTCATCAAAGATCGCACACCGGCCGCGGCGAGGTTTTACGATCGTGCTGAAGTTCAACGTTTCTGCACGAAGCGTCCTGGCTGCGCGCACGGGCCGCAGGGGCGGCTGCAAAAGTTTTAAGCCGGAGACGCGCTGGGGACGCCAAACATTTCTGGGGTCTGCCTTGCAGACATTTCTGGAAGAAGCAGACATTTTGAGGGCATGCAGACATTTTGGGGATGCAGACACTTTTGGGGGATACAGACATTTTTGGGCCGCACGAACTACTTTTTCCTTAGATGAGAACTCAACCAGCGGATGGAGGTGGACTCTGACAGAAGTTTTTGAGACAATGCTTAGCATTTCCTCAATAGTCAATGTTCATCTTCCGCTTCTAAACACACAAGACGTGTGTTAAACTAAACGAAACTCTTTCAAAAAAACTGGAGACGCCAGCAATTTTAAATTGGGGACGCCAGCCTTTTAACTGGAGACGTCAACAGCACAGTAAAGCCCTAAAAAGCTTATGCCAAAGGAACTCGGAGACGAAACTGGGGACGCCAAATCTTAAATTGGGCCCCTCGACGTCATTTGGCCTCCACGTAGAACCGCCACTGCAGGCCGGGCCGCATCGGTAATGTCTAGTCGAAATAGTTCGTGTAAAGCGATATTTTATCAAAGTTGTCAGTTATCAGCTTATCGGCTATCATCGACTTCATTGCGCAGCAGGAAACCTTACACCGGCAGACCCCAGCAGCCTGCTGGCACAGCTTCGTGCCGGGAGGGGGACTGGATGCAAACAGCAGTTCTATCTGGCTGCGTGCAGGCTTTTTCGCAGGATTTTATGTTTGAGGGGTGTTTCAAATGTTGAGAGGGGGGGGGGGGTATTCTAAAGAAGGCATGCTCCAAACAAAAAATTGCGGTACTAACCCAAATCTATTTCTGCGTAGACCATAGAACTCACGACCGGGGAAGGGGGAGGGGTGAAGTGCTGGCAAAAAATTGTGCACAAACTTTCGCAACCTACTTCTAACCGAGTGGGCTCCTTGATCGCCCCCACTGAGCCCCAAAATCAAAATCGTTTTAGGCTGTCAAAAAGTGCACCCTCCAGTGGGGTCTGAGATTTGGGGGAGGGTGTCCATTCGTACTTGGGGGGGATTTCCCCCCTCCCTCCCCACTGGGGGGGTTCTGGGAAAATCACTGGCTGCATGGGCTCAGAAGACTCGCGTCTACTACTGAGCCTCAAGAAACTATAGAATGCACAAACTAAAGCATTAAATAATCAGTGTGGTCCTGACCACAAACTAACCGACACTAACCCCAGATTTTCCAAGAGCTAACTAGCCTAACCCTAAATTACGATAGCCATCTACAAAGAGAATGCAGCTTTTCGCTGTTGATGCACCGATAACTGTGGCGCGCATTTTCTGATTTGTTTGAGCCTATGGAGTATGGACGCTATAACAAGGGCGGATCCAGGATTGGTTGGTGGGGGGGGGGGGGGGGGAGGGTGGATGTTTTCAGTTTTTAAAACCGCT
>JAQIWG010004141.1:0-16566 GCA_034695025.1 Chamaedrilus cognettii | reverse complement strand
CGCAATGTCTGACATGCGTCGCAATGTCTGACATGCGTCGCAATGTCTGGCATGCGTCGCAATGTCTGACATGCGTCACATTGTCTGGCATGCGTCACATTGTCTGACATGCGTCACATTGTCTGACATGCGTTACATTGTCTGGCATGCATTGCAATGTCTGGCATGCGTCGCAATGTCTGGCATGCGTCGCAATGTCTGACATGCGTCGCAATGTCTGACATGCGTCACAATGTCTGGCATGCGTAATAAAGCATTGAACTCAGACAAGTCTGCAAAATGCAAATACAGAAAATGATTTTTTTGTTGCCAGTACTTCAGTGCTTCTTTTTCTGCAAATTTCGAAGTCAATGATCGATTTAGTGTGGTGTGTTTATCTGCACTTTCAAAGAGAAAATCAAATCTGTCATGTATGCACTATTCACTTAATTTGCCTAAGTAATGATATATTAATGAACGTGCTTATTTAAAATGTCACTGAGCATTTTGGAATGTTGACTGTTTAGTGTTCATATAGTGTAGGTATATGCTAATGCGATTAACTGATGACGTTTTGTTTATAAATTTGTTTCTTGAATCAGCTTCTCGCATCAACAAAACAGAAGTTTAGCAGTTTTCTGGCACTCAAGTCACCGGTCTACGATCTTAACATTGCTGTTACTGCTGCGGCTGTGTCTTCTGAGAGAGACGTAAGTGATTGCAGACGTGATTTGTAATTTGGTGTTTGTGTATAGCAAGTCTTATCTAAATTTATTATTCTTTTTTTATCATGAATGAAAGCTTGAGAATGCAGGCAGCCTTCGGTGCCAGGTGTTTTGACCCAGATGGAATTTGGTCTGCTTAACGTCACTTTGCCAATGAAAGCATAGTAACCCTGATGTTCTTTATAAAGGTTTATTAAATTTATATAAAAGCCAATAAAACTTGATTAAATTAATTAAATCAGTTAAAGCAAATTTTCACATAGTTAATCACAAATCATGCGCAGTCAAAATAGAATTTGATCCTTATTTCAGTAATTTAAGTAAAGTAGCACATTTTCCTATGCGTTGCTAGCCTTCAATACTTATTTAGGTCGCCAGCGCTCACGAATTGCGTCTTTAGCTAATTTGAGGAATATTATTAAGCTTCTCATTTACCTCAAATTTTAATTTGATATAATTGATGTAGATTTGATATTTCTGTTCTTGGCTGTATCGATGGTACAAATGAGTTCTTTATTTTTGGCTTATGCAATGACTATGTGGTATTCAACTTATCCTGGTAAAGTAAAAGACTTGAATACGTACCCGATAATTTAATTTAATCTAGTACACGTGCAAAGTATTTATTTGCGTATTTAAATATATTTAGCAAGACATAGGCCATATCAACCAATAAAATTAATTGAATTAATGAATTGAATTAACTTTATTTGTTTTTAGTATTCGATTGAGATTGACGCTGCATCGGATGAAAGCTCACAGGACACAGACGATCATTCTGGAGTCTTGCCATTCGTTGATTCTTCAGTGTCTGAGCCAATTTTCAGCAGTCAGTGCCTTTTGCCAACTGTTTGGCTATCGCCCTTCTCCGCGTTTGTTGCCCTCATGTACAGTCTGGATGGACTAGACTGCAAGCGGGAGCTAACAACAGGGAAAGGTTGGTGTATATTTGTCACTTTGTATTTGGTTGTTCAATAGTGCAATTCCTGAGGTGACCCATTCTCATACTCTCCCACTCTGCACCTGTTCTACCCTGCCGTTGTTTCTTTCAGGTTTAAAAACGCAACTTTTTCCGCAATTGTTCTTCATTATCCGACAAACACGTGGACAATCGACCCGGCTATCTATCGAACATTGTTTCTCCCACCCCTTCGTCGTGGATTTCCATCAATTATACATTGATAGTTGCCCACGGCGAAGGGAGGTCCCCGATGACGTCCCTTGATGCTGAAATGGACTAAGCGCATTATTACGATGGTTATTATTTGGAGACCGGAGAACAAAACATTCGTTGTCAAGCTTAGAGCTCCCCGGGCATGTTGTATTGATAGGTGACTAATGAAGAGGAAGCGATTCTTTGCTTGGCCAGTTTTTCGAACACGGATTAAACGGTGGTTCAGGATTTAGCCTATGCAAAATGATGGGTTAAATCCTGGACCACCATTAAATCTGTGTTGGAAAAACCAGCCCTGAATCAGACTGTTGCTACTGCACATGATCCTAAAACTAAAACGTCATTAAGGGCCAGTTGTTTAATAGAGAGTAGTTTTGTTTTAAATTGTCACGGTACAAAAATGACGTCACGACTAATATCAGATCGCGTAAATTTGATCTTAGATTTAATTTAAAATCGCTATATTATCGGTTCGTAATTAGATCTAGATGTAAATACCTCTCAATTCAACAGCTGGCCCTCAGAGTTAATTTGAGGACAAAAAAGGATAATTCATCTCTATTTAAAACTTATGTTAAGTTCCAGATCAATTGACCACATTAATTCAAGCGATTGATCGATTCAACCGAACAAGTATTTTAAGTGGGCGATCTCTTGTAATTGACCTTATTTCAAACCACCATTCGTGTGGAAATTTTTCGTTGAATTTTTCTTGGCAATATTTTTTTCAACTGATTGCTGGGTATTAGTAGCTTTAATTTCAACTTTGAACTCGTTGTGCTTAAATGTGATCGTCTCCTAGCAGTGGCATTGATCAAGCCGGTAATCTGACAGATTCTTATCGACCGATTTAAGAACCGGCCAATTACCTTCACGATTGCACAACGTGATGCAAATTATTGTGGATGATAACATTCAGATCTCATTTGGGTCAAGCACCAAAGCTGTCCTTAATTGCAACCTCTAACCTGGACCAGCTGATTAGATGTTTGAAGTAGTTGCTTGTTATAGCAGTTTGATCAAGTTATTTAGCAAGCAGTCAGATGTTGCGAATAGTACTCTTTGTGCGCAGATTTTCAACGTTTTCTAGATCTTTGTCAGTTGATTAATTTTGTTTGCGCAAAACTATTCCTTAAGGCGATGCTATTGGCTAAGTTAAATAGAAATAGACTAGATCTTTTTATCTGGGGCAAAAGATCAGGAACTTGATGCCAAATTTGTCGGTTTTACGTAAACTCGCAACTTTGACGAAGATTAGTGTTTAATTTGAGCAATTTTTCCCTAATGCTGTAGGAAAAACAGGTTATACTATACAGCTAGTTGCTTCACTATATTGAAAATTTAAGTATTTTTTGATCCTAGGGTAGAGATAGTCATGTAATTAGTTTGATTGAATTGATTATTTCATTTTAATGTACAATTTGTGTAATACTACGGTACTTAGTTTCATGTTATTGATGAATTTACATACATGTGATAAAGCTATTTCTATGTGCAAAGGTATTCATTTTTTCAGTAGGATATCTATTGAAAAATACCTATCTGGTGTAACTGGAATATTCTTTGACTATTCATTGAAACATCCTTGTTCTCACAGTATTCAGCCTGCAGACCCAATTCCTGCAACTTGTCCGTCGCGTCGGTGACGTCACGCTATGCGCGCGGTGCAGGATACTGCCTGCGCAGTTCTCCGGCTGCGCAAACGTTGACAGTGCATCGGAACGACTGTGTCTGGCGTGCTGGCTGGTGTGGTGCTTACAGCGACAGATGTCCGCTGCTGGGGCTGTGAGCGTGGAGGCTGTGCAGCGACTATTTCAGGTTTGAATCAGCTTTGATACTTTGGCAGCTTTGTAGGCAGTATAATAGCTTTAATTTGGTTTATTGTACGACCCCTGCAGGCCGGGGAACAAAGAATTTGCTTTTAGCCCAGATCTCCCCAGGCGAATCGTGAGAGACGACTAAAGAAGGGAGAGCGGTTCTGTGTGGGCTCCCTTGCACAGAACCGGACTGTATATAGTCTTTGTGCTACACACGGTAGCCTAACCTACAAAAAAAATAAAAAATGTATTGTACATGTGTTTATTGCTCAATATCCAAATTTAGAAACCCTCAAGTTGGGTTTTGTTTTTGTTTTTTGTAGTTTAGGGACCGTGTGTAGCTCAAAGACTGAATACAGTCCGGCTCTGTGCAAGGGAGTCCGCACAGAACCGTGTTCTCATTCAACAATAAAAAGTTGAGTCAATACTTTTTGCCTATCCTGTAGACTAATTTTCAGAGCTTTGTGTCTTCACATCAGAGAATCGTGCAGTGGCTGGTGGAAAGAGTCCATCGAAGCATTACCAGTCTGGAGGAAGTGTGTGATCTGATTCTGGACTGGCTGACTGGTCATCCGCCACTGCTCTGGATCGTAAGTAATTGGTTGTTTAGCTTGTTTGTTTGGTATGTGTTTGAACTCTGCATAGCGCGAAAAGTAAGCATTCATAATTGCGTGGCAACATCTTGCGTGAAACTATTTGGTAATAAATTACATTTATTGGCAAGTATTTTATTCATCTCGCAATTTGTTAGCGCTTAAGTTTTATTTACGCTGCAAATGTTCTATGCTACCCGATGACAAGATGGGTCTACTGTCCGTACATCAAATATTAAATATCTGAATTGAATATATCCGTGGTACGGTACTGTTTCAAAATATTGAATAAATGCTCTACTAATTTTTTTCAGAAAGAGTGTCATACTGGTTATATACACTTCATAAACGATGTCATACTGAATACAATGTTTCTGTGAAGCGTTGTGGCCGAGTTGTGTAAGTCGTGGACTTCGGATTGCGAGTGTGACAGAGAGTTAGTTTGAACCCTGGCCGCGGCAAAAGATTTTTGAGTCACTTTGTGCACCCTTGGCAAAGGTGCTTTGTTTTGTCAGCCCTCCAAATAATCATTCATTAGGGTGGAGTGCAGTAGAGAAGTTGAAGTTGAAGTTATATATTTAAGTGATATTAGTAAGTTAGAAGTCCTTTTTAGAACATGAATCTAAGACCTAAAGTGTTCTGAATTCGTTTTAATGGACTAATTTTACATTTATTTCTAACGTTTTCTATTGAAATCGGTAAAATGTATGGTCTTTCTGCATTTTTTGCTGAATTTTTGTTTTTTTCTGCACAATTTGTGTTTAATCTCAGTTTTTCTGCCATATTTCTGCTTATTCACTGCCTATCGCTGATTATTTTCTGCCGTAGTTGCCTCAGATGAACGACGGTCGGGAGTTCGACGACTTAGAGGGCGACGACTTTGACGTCGCGAACCTTGCGGGCCACATTCGCTATGTGCCCGTGCACCCCAACGACATGGCGGCTCATGCGCCGCTCACACCGCGGCGCGTCTACTGGCGGCGCAGGTTTTAACGACAAGGGCTTGCAATGATTCTTTACGATCGTATGCTGCTGAGCAGCAGAGCTCCTCGGAGACATGACGGGTTTAACGCTGGTTGTGCTTCTGTACAACATTAAATTTTAGCTGCGTGTTGATTTTCGATTTAGTATTTTTTTAATTTTGCTGTACTTAATTTTCACGCTTTTGAGGACTGGCCATTATTATATGGTCTATGCAGCGCTATTTTCGCACATGTAGTTTTTCGAAGTTTTAGTAGTTCAATGCCAAAATTACCTGCACACGAAAATTTCATGTTTTACAGTAAACCACTGGATCCAGAGACACGTGCAGAACTTAAATTGAACTCCTCGACGTTAGCAATAGCATGCGATAATCATCGGAAAAATTAGAATCGGCTCTTTTCGTGCGGGATAACCTTAATGCATGGTTGCATGAACACGAGTTGAGATCAAGTTCGAGCTAGAAACGGACGCAGCGCAGCTGAACCATCATAAAATGAAGATCTATCGATGATTTGCACGTTGATTGACATGTCTGTATGTCCTTCTGTATGATGATTTCAACTCGTTTTCATGCAACTGGTCTTAAATTTGTTCTCTCACCTTCACTAGACATGGCTGACTTGAGCACCTCCCCCATCAAGCCCCCAACCTCTCCCGCCCACCCCATCACGTCCTACCACGTGCTGGCTTCATTTATAATACTGTGCCGAACTCAGTGGGCGTTGCTAGAAGGTGCTGAACTCAATTAGCATTGACTTGCAGATGACTATCATTGACAGCTAGACAGAGAGCTAGTTTGCCTTTCGGCGGTATTTAAATGAAAGATGACATCTGGCTTGTGATGGAGAATAAAGTCTTATTGACGCGATCACTCGTGACGTTTTCACATCTGGCACGTCATGAGTGACGCGTAGAATCACGGATTGAGCTGTGTGCAAGAAATACTGTCTTCTGCTGTCCGGATTGCATGTACCGTTGTATGGTAATTGGTTTATAGAGAATTTACGATTCTGAAGTTGAGAAAATTGTCCTTTTCTCAATTTGTTTAAAACAGCTTGACTTTTGCTGCGATTGAACTAATGGATTTTCACAATGTTTGTGATGTTTATTTTATTTGCGATTAGTGCTATGTTTAGCCTAGTTTATTCTTTTCGCAATGATAACGATGCTTACTAGTGTTCATGGAAATGAATGATAATGTTGATGTTTGATATTGAAGAACTCATTTATGTAAGTGATATTTGTTAGTAAGACAAAGGCTAGTTACGTCCGCATGCTTCAGGTTCTGTTGGCGGGTACTGTGATTTCTGTTGGGCTCTATTCTATTGCCAGCTTGAGAAATTACCTCGTTCTGAATTAGCGCTAGTCTGCTGAGTATGTCAAGAATGGATCGATTATGCGTTCAAATGTGAACGAATCTATTAGGGCCAATTGTTCAATCGAGGGTTATGTGAATGATCTCAAATCTATTTTAGAATTGCCAACAATAGCGAGGTTTTTGAATATCTGCTTTATGCTATCTGATTGGGTCGGGACGACATTTTTGTTCTGTGACTATGTACGACCAAATAACTCTCGATTGAGCAACTGGCCCTTAGACTTAATGCACTTTATTATATGGTGCCATCAACGAATTAATGAATGGATCACAATGTGATGAAAATCATTAACAGTTATGTTTGTTGTGTACGGATATAGTAATAGTATACAATGAATAGTTATGATTATTTAATGGTGATGACTGGAAAAATTGTGAAGTAATGAAGTAAGAGCAACTTAAAATCAGCCCTTTTAAATACGGTAACACTTTGATTTGACTTGTGGGTGGTAGGTTAGCGCAAACACCCCTGAATTACGCAATCGTTTATTAGATTTGCTTTCGGAGCATAATGGTGCATTAAATTTTGGATTTGGATCTGGATGAGTGTTATATATGGTGAGGGTGTTATAGATTTTAGCATTAAATACTATTTTCAGTATTGTTTGAAGCTAACTTAAAGTAACTTGAAGCGAACGGTTTCACAGAACTTTTGTACAGAATTTTGTTTTGTATTCTTTTAGCTTATTTATTTCTTAGCGAGAAAATGTTTTTCTTTGTGCTGACTATGTCAGCGGACGTTATGTCAGCTCTGACTATGTCAGCTCTGACTATGTCAGCTCTGACTATGAAGATAATATATGTCACACATTATTTGACAATTTGATTGTTTCCTGTTAAATATATCTTCTTTTCAAAGCTTGTTATTTAAATATCATTGCTTCTTTGCTTGATTTAAATTTATAGTATATGATGTTCGCACACAATTTTGCATTTGTTTTGAGCCATGAATTTATTTTTTCTGGGACGCTGGCGTGTAATACAGTTTTTGCTACTACAACTAGTACTACTACTACTACTTCTAAGTACTGCTATTATTATTATGCTTTTGTGTTTCTATTCAAGCAGTATGATGCTTTGGTAGCGCAAGGATTTCTCTTTTCATTGTTGGATGGTTATTGGTGATAGCCTACAGATAATATGAGATATAATATATAATATATGATATATAATATATGAGATATAATATATAATATATAATATATGAGATATAATATATGAGATATAATATATGAGATATAATATATAATATATAATATATAATATACAATATACAATATATAATATAATATAGACTACAGATTTATATGCATATCAAACCGATTGTGATCTACAGAATACTTATTTATGTTTTCCGATAACCTGGTACTTGTGTATAGTTTACTTTTCACTGTACGGATTGATGTAAATAACCTGTAGAAGTTTTGTATGGTTGACGATGGAAATGGCATTGAGAAATTGTTGTTGTTGTTCATTGCTAGAGTAATTGATGTATTAGTTTAAAAAAAAATTCTCGCGGCAAATAATGAGAGCTATGTGTATCAACTCTAATTTTATTTGATGGATCGCGAGCGTTGATTCAGTTAGTTGTGGGATTTAGATGTCTAAAACACTTCAATGTAATTCTTATTTAATACATTTTTAATCTGCCGGTATGTATATAATGAGGTTTTGTTGCAAATTTGTTAACTGGTGTTTTTATCCCTGCGTAGGCTAGGCCTACTACTGAAATTTATGTGATTGTTAGACTTGACATGTGTTGTTATTATACTGGAAGTTGTCTGTAGTGTTGTAAAAATTCTTTTGTGAATGGCTTGCGTAGGAAGTCGATTTTGATATTTGATATTTTTAACATCTGTTTTAAATTTTGCTTAATCGTTTGGAGAAGATTTGTGAAAATCGTCAGCACAATTCCATACAATGTATTGTTCATTGAAAAATCTTTAGCGCGCTTCAAGTTATCGAGTATGGCTCTGCTATTTTTGCTGCGCACTGCAAGCTGCTTGAAGCTGTCTAACGTTTGACGCTGAGATGTGCCATGTCAAAATATAGGACTAGGACTTCTGTATTATATGGCTACTGGAAAAGTATCTTTAATTTAAATTTTTTTTAAATAGATGTTCTTTTTTACATTAATGTTCGTCACATTCATTTGTAATTTGTTGGTTGTTAATCGATAAAATGTATATAATATTATCTTTTAATACAATGCAATTTATATAGTATTAGTCGACACTTGGCTTCTTCGAATAGACTATAGAAGTTATAGATAAGAAGATATATTTATCTGTCATCTGTGTTCTATGACGGTCAAAATTGTTCAGTCATCAAGATAAGGCCTATTGATTCAGTTTCCGATCTTATTGTCAATTATTGGATAGCAGAAAAATTAAATCTAAAATTGATATGGCTAATTTTTGAGATGGCACTGGTCTGATCGGCCGACTGCTAACACAATACACAATTCAGTGGTGAAGCTAGAATGTGTGGGGTTCGCCTTTTTAAACAAAAAATTGTATGATCCCTTGGAGTTGATGCAGTCATTGAGCCGACTTTGAGCCGGGGAAAAAGTGCACAGTATTTCTCTAACTTCAATGGTGGGCCAACTTTCATCGTTAAATTATTCTATCAAATAAAAAAACAATATTGTCTATCTGCGAGGATCCTGGCTACCTGTGCCCCCCCCCCTTTATCTTAAATTCGCCTTCGCCAACTGTTCAGCTGCATTACGCGTAAGTTTCGCGCTTCGGTGCACGCAAGGGCGGCTGCAGAAATTTTTTATTGGAAACCTATGGGATGCCACAACTTTTTTGAAGGACACCATTATTTTTCACCCCATCATTCCATGCATGTCCCCATTTCCTGTTGCGGGCAGAACTTACGACCGGGGGCGGGTGGTGGGAGTGTTAACAGTCTTTTCAAGCGATTTTTGGCCCTTTTAGCTGTAGGCTACTTAACACTTCTTGCCCTCAATCAAGTTGGGTACGCAAACCATTTCTGATTGTGGACGCCAGTCACTGAATAGGGGACGCCAATAGTACAAAAAATCTACTTTACCATTACTTTAACATTACATGTACCAAAATATCGTGGACGTCAACGTGGACGCCAAGCCTTTGATTAGGGACGCCTGGCGTCATTTAGATTACATTTATTTGTATAGCTTACATTTATTTGTATAGCTTACATTTATTTGTATAGCTTACATTTATTTGTATAGCTTACATTTTTTTGTATAGCTCACATTAATAGTGTAGAGCCGTCACTGGCTGTGTCGGTGACGCGACATCGCGATTCGCAGAGTTCAGTTTTCCTCTTACAAAATAGGAGCATCGTTAAGCCTGCTGCTTATAAAACAGGAGTAGCGCACTCCTGTGCCTTTCAAAAAAGGAGTAGATCTAGAGTAAGCCTACTCCACCATTGTCCATTTTTACGAGAAACCCTACTCCTACCCATTTCTAAATCCGAGTAGAGTTTCAAAAAACCTCGTTTTTGGAGTAACCCGCTACTCCTTCTAAACTTATCGCTGGCGATATTTGCGACAAAAAGGCACTGCGTAGTGCGCGCGACCTGCTGCCGCTTTCTATAGTTAACTATATAACGGCACTCGCTTCGCGCTGGTTAAAAGCTATTGCTCGATCAGCTGGCATAGGGAGATAGCGGTACATGCCGGAGTGTATGATCTGGAAGTTGTTGTGGTAGGTGGAGGTAAAGGTAAGAATGCCGCCGTTGAGGATGGGTTGGTCGAAGACCAACTCATCCGGATTTGAAGTTTGAGGAGTAGACGCGGTCGGATTAATCTGCCCAGAAGACAGTTTTTTATAATTACACGTAGAAAGCCACTCGCTTAATTCACTGACCGAATGTGGCCGCGAACCCGTCGCATGAGACTTGGATATCATTCGCATTCTAGGCGCAACCTACTTTTGTGTAGGCCTAGTGTTGCCTAGTTTAATGTATATATGTCAAATAATAAATCTTATTTTCTCCGATGATGGACATTCGAAGTCCAGGCATAGTTATCCTATACAAATAGCTTACAAATTGTATAGACCGCTCTCGAGATTCAAGAATTATTAGTAGACTAGTAACCGCGCGTGATATTTTGCGTGCAGATTCATTTCGGACTCGCATCAATTGTACCGGTAATACTTATTGAATAATGTGTCGTATAAGGGACAATTGCCGCATTGCCTGCTTTCTAAATAGTAATGGCATAGGCTAAGGAAAACAGCCTAACAACGCGGTTGGTTAAAGTTCATGCGAACTAACATTTGCCAGGACATGTGTAGTGTACATAGTCTTGTTAACAACGAGGGCTATCTGTCATAAGTTTAAAATGTATTGTTGGTCTTACAGTAGTGTGCGACGCTGTAATGTTGCTGTAGATAAATTTACCGTGTTTGATAAATCCTCTAGTATGGCCTGGGCGCAAACGTCTAGTAAGATGGCCAGTCATCGTACAATAAGCCCGATCTTCTCTCACAAACGAGTGATGATAACAGAGGCAGCCCGGGCATAATGAGGCTCGGAGCCGCCGCTGCTCCCCTAGCATGGGTTGGTTCATCCTCTCTCGTGCCCTCCTCGTACGCCTGATATTCGCTCTGCACGGGCTGCTGGCCATCTGGCTGCTGGCCTCCATCAAGGGGGACCCGACCTACTGGTACATCGCAGGGTCCCTCACCGGGCTCATCCTGGAGACCGGGGTGACCATCTACAAGAACAAGGGACAGGAATGGAAGTGGTAAGCGAAATATGAAGTTGTTTGAACGGCGTCAAAAAAGAGCTTTACCCTCATAGAAGGGGGGTGGGGTGGGATTCGTAATTGTTAGTAGAAAAAGGCGGCGTGACTGTTACCTGCACAGCACCATTTGATCATAGATTCAGCCTAGCAAAGAGTTGCGATGCTATCAACATGTGTAATTACATAGTGTAATTTTGTTGCCCTTCTATTTCATATCGCGTTCAATATAACATGCCAATAGAATGTTTCAAAACCAGACCTCCTCTTGGGGTGGTATTCGGCTCCTCTCATGCAGGTAGGACCATTTTTCAGCGGACGGCACATGCAGCAGACGGCCTGAGTGAAGAACGTCAGCGAACGGTCACGCGATTGTACATGTAGCTGTCTCAACGACCACAAGAGTTAAGTGCAGTCTGCATGCTATGCAGCCTGCCTCTCCAGAGGCTCCAGCATGCCGCTTCCGTGCACGGCCGCTACGTTGTAGCTGGCATGTGAACCGTCATGCATATCCGGAGTATATCGATTAGATTTGGGGCTTTAAGCCGCATACTAGATAGCAATTGCGTCAACTTGGAATCATTCAGTAGATACTGCTGATCCAACCCATCGTTTTTCAGCATTTTGTATTTGAAAGGTCAGGCATTGGAAAAGCTATTTTGATACAATCAATCAATTATTGATAGTCTATGGTCTGTATTTTGTATAAAGCTTGCATGGTCTGAGTCTTTTTGTGCAAACCCTGGTCTGAGTCATACGACGATATAAATCTGGTATGGTAGGTTATCGAAAACGTTTAATAATTAAAGAGGGCTGCCAGATTCTGGTGAGATATTGAGAATATTTGTTAGATTGGACGCCAAATGGCAACGCTATAGGCATGCATTGGGTGTTATTAAACCGAGTGATTAACTTTGTGTTAATAGTAATTTATTTGACGACTTTCTAAAATCATGACTCTAAGTTAAGGCTAAAGGTTATTTTCAGATAACCTAAAAGTGTCGAAATTAACTGCAGTGCAAATCGTCATGTTGAGTTGGCCTATCGAGTCTCTAGCTTACATGCAGTAGGCTTATCTTCAGAATCAGAGCGAAATGCACCATGACGCTGACTAGCCTATATTTAGTGGTCATCGGAAGAGCCTCCAACGTTTCTTAAGAGAAGGCAACCACCGATCGATCTGTTCAGAAACCGTTGCAAAACCGACTGTTTGTTATTATTATACAGCTTCTGCCAGCTAGTTGGGTCTATGATAAGTCCCGTAGGCTATTTTATGCGCGTTTGGATCGATTGATCGAAACGTGACGCACTAATAAAATATCGACGCCCTGTAGACGGGCACTTCCGGTTGATGCAAATATCGCAGGAAGCTGAAACCAAGTCTGACCTGCCCGCGGCTTCTGAATCAGCGCAATGGAGTGCGCTAGCCAGGTCATATATTAGCGGCTCTTCGGTAAGCGTAGACTATTCACACATGCCTGACAAACAACGTCTTCGTTAGCCATATGCATGTAGATGAAGAATACGGCAGAAACATGAACGTTTATGATATTCGCTTCGAAAATCGTTGAGGGTAAACGCGTTTCAGTGTTTTAGCTTTTCAGGTACATATAGGCCTAGTCTAGAGTAGAGGTGTTGAGGGATAAGCCTGATAAGTTTGCATTTGTACTTATGTATTAGCAATTAGATGCGCAATGTTAAGAGTAACGTGAATGTTGCATTGAGGAATCGGAGCGTATTTTTGTGCTTGTTACATGTATGTAGAAAAGTGCGAACATTTTGTTGTGAAATGGAGTCGTGCGCATTCGGGGTAAACCATGCCACTATCTACATGAACTGCGGTAATCGGCATAGAAAATGATGAAGTACTTTTGAGAATGGCCTCAGAAATGAAAAATGTTTTGTTTCCGATATGGTAGTAACTAAAGTACATTTGATGGCAGAGACACAATATTTTTTGGACATAGTAAGTTGTGTAAAAAGTTTAGTCCCTACCCATTACCCCCCCCCACCCTCTCACTTAGATTTTTTTCACTCTGAAATAAAAAATGGCCAGTCCGCTTGGAGAATTCATATGAAAAAATAATATTTAGAAAAATCCAATAGAGCTTTCAGTGGGACCTGAACAGGATAATGTAATTGATAGATTTCCACGTAGAATTTAGTTGTCATGTTTGTCATTCGTCCGTTTTTTTTTCATTCATTTTCAGGATCTGCCCGAGTGTGCTCTTCTACCTGCTCTGTGTCGTGCCGGCCATATGGCTGCTCGAGCTGCACGAGCTCGAACGACGTATCGAGCAGGATCGAGCGCGCAGGGTGCTCGAGAACTCGACCGCGCCGGCGAGGGCGGGGGCAGGGGCGAGCGTGCACGGCGTCACCGTCGGAAACGAAACGGACGATGAGATTGTTCCGGAATTTATAAAGATAATGGTATTGTTACATGTACGCTGTATCTTTGTTGCTTGAGGGTATATAAAACGTTCAAAGCAATGAATGTTGGAGGATAGTGATGTTGTGGTGAAATTTTGTATTTTCTGTCTTGGGATTGATAATAAAAAATATTGTGGTCTAATGAAGTTATTTTGCAGAGTTAGTGATAAATTACTAAGCAGTTAGCATAACCAACATATCTTACATACATCAGACAATGTATGAAGAAAAATTCAAACTTGATTCTGAGCCTATGTAGCCTCATTTCTGCGTCTCAGTGATAAGTTCAAAATATTTAAAGACCATTTGAACAGATTTTGATATTACTGAAAGACGTTTCGTCTAAGAATAAGCTACTTGAGAAATTCGTTGGATAGGGTTATTATGGGCCTACTGTAGATGCAGATCAGGAGAAGTTTATGTGCACCGGAATTCACGGGAATTTCGCGAGTCGCCAAACTTTGCAAAGATTGCGGACGCTCAGTGGAATTTCCGAATGAGGATGGTAGCTGTTTGCTCCGTTGGAGTCGAAAGAACAATATCAATACGCACCAGTCGGTTTCGTGCACCAGTCGGTTCAATAGGGCTTTCAGTTCCCACTCAGGGCCTGTGTGGGAATATAAGGCTGGATCCATATTTACGTTGATAAAGAAAGCGAGATAAATTTTCTTAAAGCATTGATTATGCGGCATAAAGAAAGTGGAAAACATTAGTACAATGGCGCGTATTACAAGCACCTTTGGCAATTAAAACACAACACAAAAGTCCAGAAAAATATTCAATATTTTTCCGTCCAACAATAATTATTAAAGTTTATATAATTCGTTTGTTTGTTGTTTAATGCATGTACCTCATTGGTTTTGCTACATTAAAGTGAAGAAAAATGATGACAAAGGCTTCAAAATGCCAGAAAGGCTCAAAATCAAAGGCTCGCTGCGTGTCGAGGAGAAGGCTGGAGTGGATGCTTTGAGAATTAAGTTAAGTCGCGATGTCGCAAAGTCGCAAGGCGCATTTTGACTAAAATATCCGACTAGGGGTTAACGGCGCAGCAGCACATTAGGGCCATTTCAGTGCCAAACAGGACAGAAAATCTATAAAAGTTGCCTACATATTCAATAGCACATGCAAATCTTACCGTATTTCCATTAAATAAAGTATATTGTGAATACTACACGAAATAATGGACAAGCCATAGATAAAAAGTACATTATTAAAATTTTAAGTTTATGTTAAATGATGCCGGCAGGGCACGAAGCACTTCAAGTCGGCCGAGCAGCTGGTGCGCACGCTCGAGCAGCTGCTGCTCCTGTTCCTCATTCTCGGCCGCTGGCTGCTACCCAAGGGCCAGCTCACCCACGATCAGCTCTCCGAGCTCCTGCTCGTCTACATCGGCACGGCGGCCGACATCTGCGAATTCTTCGACGCATTCAAGGAGGAGGCGGTAGGTGAAGATTTTGACATGTATGGTGGAAGCGTTGAGCCCTAGCTGCCTAACGACTTCTCAAGCGTCGCAATGTACGAAAAACTATTTTTCTATCTACCACAGTGCATTTACTGCACCAGCAAAGCGGATAAGAACCACTGGCACATTTGGGTTCATGAATTTCGTAACGAGTTTAATGCGGTTGACTTCTTTACTAATTAACGTGTGTGCAAAGATTAACAGTTGAGTTAAGTACTAATAAGTAGCAGTCAATGGAACCGTGACGTCATGTCTCCGCTTGTTTTTTTTCTATGCATGCGCGAAATCACTGTTTTATTCACGCGTTGCCTTATACCCTTATATTGATATTCATCATCGCGAGTTAACCTCGAGTTGATCAATCCGCGAGTTGAGCGTGGCCGTTGTCAATCTTCTATGCCTAGCGTGACGTCACTCAATCCGCCGATTGAGTCAACTCGAGGTTAACTCGCAACGGTGAATACCAATATTAGTGATGCAATAAGCAAACCATTAGATTAAAATTACTATTCGTACACAGGTTCGCATCAATGAGGCGCTATGCGTGGTCATCCTCTCCATCTGGTCGTGGAGTCTGCTTCAGTTCACGATGGTCATCACTGCGACCAAGGTCCGCAAAGACCAGTCCGGAGTCCTGTCGCGCAAGTCCGCCGCCTCGCCGTCCAGCAGCTTCTGCACGTCGGAGGTCTACGGCATCGTCCTCTCCATGTTCATGCAGGTCTGATAGTAGGACATGTACATGTAGCTGGTGCACTATCTAATTCATTTTCGAAATGAAAGTTTATCTAAATTTAAAAAATCTTAACCTTAATAATAATTATATTGAGTTTATAGTCTGTTTCGGCGTCCATGAACGACATCGGGGACTCTTCTTTGGTGTGAGTGAGCATCAGTCTATCCCCAAATTGATGGAAATCAAGGACGAAGGGGTAGGAGAAAGAGAGCAGAGTAACCTGGTGAGTTTTTCCATGAGTCTGTCAAGGGAATAAGTAAATTTATGATAGGAAAAGACATGTTGTTCTGGATCCCTCATACAGTGTGTCATTTTCTTTTCAATTTTTTTGCGCCATTGATGTTGATAGTGACATACATAGGCCCTGAAATTTCATGATGTATACAAACACATATGTGTTGTGTATACAGACCTGTTTTTATTCAAAAGTTATGAAACTTTTGCCAAAAAAGTGAAAAATCTTTTAACCGACACGATTATGCCTGCAATTAGCATTTTTATGTCTTTCAGTCGCAGCGCTTTGAATCACTGAGGATAAATAAGAAGTCCT
>JAQIWG010004140.1:0-16567 GCA_034695025.1 Chamaedrilus cognettii | reverse complement strand
ACATCCCCGAAAGAGGAAAAATAATTTTTTTAACATCCTATAGGTTTTGCTAGAAGTAAAAAACCGAAATTTTGGCACGTCTGTAAATTTTGGTTAAAAATAGCTAGGAATGTGCATAGTGGTGTGAAAAGAGGACAAGCACTTTTAAGAATGGCCTCGACATCTGTTAGCAACCCCCCCCACCCCCGTTGTGATTGCGGCTGGCGTGTCAAAAATCATCCCCCCCCAAATAAAGTGCAGCCTACGGCCCTAACAGCCAGTATTCAGACCAAAGCATCAAAACATCCGATGAAAGATACGCCTTCTGAATCACTGTTATTTGGTACCGAGGAAGGATCGACTCAATGAATTCCAATGCATCGGTGAAGATTTGCAGCAACTGGTACAACAGACCTGTTACTTGACTTACTTTGCAACGTTCAAAATGCTGCAACCAACCATCACATTCAATTCTAGGACCCAGCCGTTCAATGCAAAGTCGAAAATATGACCTTAGATAAATTTTAAACCTCAAATATTTACTGGCTGAGATCTGGGTCAGGTTAATGCTAGGTCAGGTATAATAATTTCTTCAATCCGATCGGTCGTATGGTGCTACAAGCTTAAATGTCGACACTATTGAACAACCGGGATCACATGCACTACTCAACAATACACTTCTAAATCACATTTTTAAAGATTTAGCAAGAAAACCAATAATCTGAGAGTTAACCTTGTAGAGCATATAGTATGATTATAGAACGATGAGTAGTATCAATGCGTTGTGATTCAATGGGCCACTCAGCGGCACAAAGTATGTAGAAAATCTACCGACCGCTAGTGTCTCGATTCTTTACGATGCTTCCTCTTCCTCTTTATTTTACATGACGATAAATTGACCCCATTGCCATACTCCATCTCTGACGTCACAGAGCCCGTCAGTGGCGTGGCCCACAGGTCCCCCGCAGGCCTGTCACCGCTCAAACTGAATCCATACCGTGACGTCACTTCCTTCCCGCCATTCCCTCGACAACTGCCGCAGCTTCCCTGCCCGCAGCTATAATGGCCGCCATCTTGGCCGCCATCTAGGCTGCCATTTTGGCCATCATCTTTTTTGCTGTCGTTGCGATTAAAACTAGAACGGTTAGCGTTGCATGAATTAGTGCGGCCGATATCGCTGTATCTGTCACAGTTGAAGTTGCTGATATTGCTGCTGGTGCTGTAACGAGCATCGCCGACGGTACCGTTACATCCAATAGGCCTATCAGGGGCCGTGCCACACCCCCCGAACCCCCCGCACACCCCGCCGTCCCGCACCCGATCACACCGCCCCACGCACTCCCTACACATCCCACAATCCATCGCGCACCGGCAACTCGCGCGCCCCTCACACCCATTCTCGCCTAACTTCCCTCCCCCCTGCACTCCCCCTTCCCCCCCTGCCCCTCCCCCGCTGGTCCGTCTCCTCCCCCTGAACTGCCTCCCCCGTCCGTACGGCCCGTACGCCGCCCCGAAGTACCTCACCAGATCGACGATCAGCTCAAAGACCTCGGCTAGCGTGATGACCGACACACCGACCCAGAGCCCGAGCTGGCCCCCGATGTCTGCGAGCAACTGCGTGGTCGTGTAGTCCTCCTGCTCCTCCGTCTTCAGCACGTTGCTGTCCGCGATGTAGACATTGAGACGAGCGAAGTCGCGCAGAGCCGCGCGGCGGTTCGTCTCGTCAAAGTGTGGACCGTACAAGTCGACCTGAAAGGATGATTTATTTTGCGCAACGATTAATTGCACTGCCCAATCCAAGGTTTAATTATCTGCACATATGACTTCATCTACGATTCAAGCAAATGATGTTTTTTCCATCTTCATTTGCATAAGATATTTTCGGTGCGTTACAAGTGCAGTACACATTAGTACATACATACAATGTACATACATACAACTGCACATTTTTCACGTCTGAATGCAACATTTAAGAATTACACAGCGCCCGCGGTTCGTCTCATCAAAGTGGGAACCGTTTCAGCCCGACCTGAAGGAAGAGCATGTTTTAAATTGCGCTGTACATAGAATGTTCGGTTATAAAAATGTCGATTGAGTCAGTAGAGGAAGCTGAAGATGCTAAGGCTATTGTCCCAAAAAAAACAGACGTAAGGGGGAGCCAAGGGGAATCACTAATTTCTTTAAAATAGAGATGCACTGTCAAGATCGTTCTGGGGAAAAGAAATGCATTGACTTTGACGCAATAACTATTTCTAAAAACCTCCTTACACCCCCCGCCCCGCCCCCCCGGAAGCCAGCCCAATTTTGTCACCTTTTCAGCGTCCTGCGGGTCGTTGAAACGTAGATGGTACTCCTCCGTCTCGAAGATGTCGGTGTACGCCTGCTCTCCCTCGAAGCTCTCAGCGGGCCAGCGCGAGAGCGAGTAGGACACGTCATACGTCACCTCGCTGCACGGAGGGAAGCAGCGACACGCGCGGATCGCCGCGTTGCTGCGCGCCACGCGCGCACTCACGTTACGCACGCACTGAAACCTGCACGGAGTGGAAGCGTTGTACCCAGGCCAATGCCATGGAGATTAAATCTAATGTCAAATGTAGGCCAATAACCAATATACCGAATAAACTGAATCTCAGAGCAACGTAATCTGAATCAATGAGCTGAATCTCGCGATTCACTTTAAAGTCAGATGTATCCGTATACCCAATAAATTGAACGAACCTAATTCCGGATTCATCTAATCTAAATTAATCTATTCTAAGCTGAATCCAGGATTAACTTTAATGTCAAATTTATACCCAATAAACCAATAAACTGTATCCCGTGTGACGTCATCACTCCAGGCCAGCACTTTTGTGTCAGTGTTACCCTACTCCAAAAAATTGTCCGTAGTATTTGTGGAAGTCGCTGCAAATAACTATATAAGCATCAGATTTGTAATGAATTCGGCCTACATGCCATATCTAAATCATTATACGCCACAAGTTCACAACCCAGAATAAAGACATAGCACCAGACGTTATAAATCAACTTTTAGTTTTAACAGCGTGCGCACACCCCGCGGTTTTCCAAGTCAGGTTTGGTATATATCTAGTTTGGCAGCTCTGTCGTTTGTTTGATCACGGCTCTCATACATCAGCGCGAAATGGAGCGAGATAGCATCTTGCATATAGCGAAGAAGACTTGCGACGGAACCAGGCTCAGCCACATATAGGCAGCGAAGTGACATCACCGCCGAAAGTAAAAATAAAGAAATGAAAAAATGAATCAAAATCCTAGTAGCAGCTGGAGAGAGCAGACTTATAGTAAACATCAAAATAGAATCTGAATGAAAAATCATGACTGATGAGGATCAAATCATCATCATCATCATTTCCGTTTTTCCCGTCAATATATTCCGCGCTAGCACAGGTTGGACGTATGCAACCACGGACACACGCCCTCTCGTGCCCCGGCCCTACGAGGGGAAATGCAAAAATAAGTCTGCAGAGAAATACACGAGCAAATGAGAAGGACTATGATTAACTTGTTGAAATACCATAGACCAACATGATGACATCATTAGGAACAATTAGCGAGTTTGTTAGCTTTAGACTAACTGTTGTTGGGGATACGTATTATCATTTACTTATTATTGAGAAGTTTTTACACGCGAATACACAGCACATATTTTAACTACACAGAATGTGCAGTTGTAAACTTAAATGTGCAATTCTCAAAGGTAAAATGTATCTATGTGCTCAATTCTAAATCTGAAACTCTGAGCAGCGAGCTCTCCGATATCCGCTCTACGCTCTCCGCCCTCTACTCTCTGCTCTCAGAGCAGCTCTGTGCAGCTCTGAGCAGCCCTGAGCAGCTTTCCGCAGCTCTTTGCAGCTCAGAGTGTGCAATTCTGCTAAATAAAAAATGTGCAATTCTCAACGGTATAATCTGCACAATTTAAAATATGAAACAGTGCAGTTGTAAATTTGTGGATAAAACAATGCAAATTGTAAAAATTTTCATCAGCACCGCCCCGCAAATCCTCCTCCTCCCTGCTCATGAATTTTACTTTGGAGGAAAAAGTCTCTCACAGCCCCCCCCCTGCTCCAAACTTCTTAATTAAAGTGTGCTTTTGTGCTTTTAGAACTGAACAAAATTGCACAGTTTCTAAATGCCCCGCAAACCCAGGAAACCATGCAATCCCAACAATCGAAATATTTTAGATTTTAAACCCTTCAACTCCCCACCTGTCCTACCTGTCGTAGATGGCGTAGAGCGCCTCTAGACACACGTCGCTCGCGGCGTAGCGACACTCCTCCGGTATGTCGCTGTCCTCAGAGCAGTGCCGCACGAGGGGGTAGAGGTTTAGTCCGGGCAGAGAGATGTCTTTGCAGCCGCACGCGGCAACTATGGCGCGCTGCATGCAGTGCTTCTGACAGGACACGAGTCGGTAGTTGTGGCGGTCGTCCTGACAAACAAGGAGGGTGTCTGTTAGCGGTTTGTGGGGGTTAAACGCGCCCTAGCTCAATAGGTCGATCCCCAAGCGGGTGGTGATATTTTTTGGTGTTTAGGGACCGTGTATTTTAAGAAAGATTTTACAATCCGGTTTCAACCGGTTTCCTCCGGTTCAGAATCGATGGTTGCCGATGCGAAGAGTGTTCTCCATGACGCCGCTTACGGCCACCGAAACGGACTTTAAAGCATTATTTTTATTTCATTATTCATTAAAACCAGTATTTCCAATAACGCCATACAGTGGCGCGTCAATGGCAACCATGAACTTAAAGTGGCAACCATGAAAAATCATCCGTTGCCATTTTTGGCCATCATGAAATAGAAAATCGATAGCCTACATTGAAATAGGGAAACCATTGGATACAGGGAAGGTGTTCACGAAAGTGTCAAAAGTGCAAACATATATCTCACACTCATGTGGTATGAGACCTCATATTTTAAAGCTAAACCTTCTGGTAGCGCCCCCTTCCCCCCGCTCAGAACTTAGTCTCACTAAGTAAACTCAACCGACGTTGTATGTTTTGGCAACTGATGGCAAGCATGAACTTGATCCACTGGCAACTGATGGCAACCATGAACTTGGTCCACTGGCAAATGCTGGCAACCATGAATAAAAACTTATAAAAAACTTTGAAGATACTGCTTTAAACCCATTACTATTCTCATTGGCTAGCTATTTGCTGGTAAACACGCTCCTGCATGCCTGGAAGGGGTTGTCGTCCGAGCAGTTGCCGAAGGGGGGCCCGATGCGGACGTTCTTGCGCGACTTGACGCCGAAGCTGGCCGAGTAGCCCGGGGGCACGTCGAAGCCCTCCGTGTGGGGGTAGGGCTCGGTGTCCTTGGGGTGGATGACCACCCGCACCCCCTCACTGCCCGACATGGGGCTGAGATACTGGTGGATGCCCGGGATGTGGCGGATGCGCTCGTTCTGGTCCAACATCGAGCTGCCTAGAGCGAGAAATGCAGACAGGCTCACCTTCTATCCAGATGGAAGCTGAGCTTGTTCATATTTCCTGCTTCAGTGTTCCATTAATGTGGACAAAATTCTCTTCGACGCCTCCAATATGCATTTGAAGTATTATTAGGCACATTAATGCCTATGGTGCAGGCCATTCGTTCAAAATGCCCTCTTTTTTACTTCCTAACGTGCCTTCAGACGCACATGCCATATTCTACTATTGTACGCAATATCGTAAGGTAACGCATACTTCTAACCAATAGTGTAAATAGTGTTTTTAGATAAATTTGTGTCACAACTTCTGCATCAGACAACAAATCTTCAATTCAGCAACTCCAGTGCAAAACTCTGCAGCTAAGGGTCTAAACAAACAATGCATAAAATCATGATTTTCTTTCATGCATTATGCGTGTCGCATAAACAAATCGTTGTTGTATGCAGCGTTGGTGTGGACCCTGACCTGCGAGCACGGTGGTCGACCAGCCGTTCTCGAGCCCCTCCGCCAGACTGCTGTCCTCGTCATCCAGATCGCTGTCCGAGGGCGCGCGGTACGTGAAGCAGTTGTAGTAGTACGCGTCAAAGAACTGCGCAAAGTCGCGCGTCATGTTGCACGCCTCACCGCCGAACCGACACGTCACGACAAACTCTTTGAATGGCACGCCTGAGGGCGCCAGGGATCGATGTTTGACAGTTTAGTTTATGTCATTATAACAATGAGAGATTTAGTTTAAGAGCAAACCAACGCATCACCACAAACTCCTTGAACGGTACGCCTGCATAGCGAGGCAGACCACTGTCCAATTTATATTACAACGCGTGTTTCATGTTTAGGACAACAGTAGCGCCTAAGTTTGGAACAGATTTATATTTCAGCAATAAAGCATGGGCTAGCTAAGTAGCCTATGCATGCAAATTAGGGACTAAATGGACTAAACTAAACTTTTATTCAAAAATACCTCGAATACATCTTTAAAGCCTCGAATCTAAGTAAACTCAGACTCTATAAGCACTAGAAAAGGGACGAATTATGTTTAGAGTTCAAAATACCTTAGCGTAAAACAAAATGATACGAGCATGTATAAGATAATCAGAACATTATAAGAAAGTGCTGTTTCAATGCTCATTGTTGAGAATTGGAACAGCAACGACAACTTAGGCCTAAGCCTTGTTATGCAAGGTTGAGTTCATAATTATTACACAAACAGCAATAAACAACAGCTGCGCTAAAGAGAAACCTCATGCAATAAATTAACCCCACGGCGATTCAAAACTAACCTGCCGCTGCGAGCACAGCGCGGTCGAGATTGGTCGCCATGGTTGTGCGTGTCATGACCGTCTTGAGGACGTGCAGGTCTGTGTCGTTCTTCTGGAACAGCGGGTAGTACTTAGCGAACGAGCGCATGTAGTGTCCGATGAACGCGTCTAGCTTCAGCTCCTCTCTCAGCGTCGTGTGATAGCCGCTAGGTGGTGCTTTCCCATTGTGGGTTGTAGCTTCGTTTTCGGGATTGTGAAGGATTTTGAGAGTTTCGCTTGGAATCTCTCTACGACGGTGGATGCGTTGGGTGGATCTGGTTTTCGGTGAAAATTTTGCACTTTTTACGTGCGGTGTGGAGATTGGCAGTTCGTGTGATTTTTCTGCGATGCCCGAGGTCTTATGTAGAATGCCTGGTGAGTTTTCGACGTTGTTTGGTGATTTTTCTGCACTGCCTGGTGATTCTTCTGCGCTGCCTGGTGATTCTTCTACGCTGCCTGGTGATTTTTCAACGACGCCTGGTTTATCATTTTCGCCGCGTTGTTTCCGGGTCTCGTTTTTACCCATAATCCGTTTTAATGAATTTTCAACGATTCCAAATCGCGCAGCGTATATTCCATACTTATCCGTTAGATGGGATGATTCAGGGGCTGCGGCTGCTTGCCGTTTTACTGCGCGGCTCGACAGTTTTACTCGGCGAGGTCGTCCTCGCGATGAATTACTCGCAGCGCCAGCCTTCACTAACGTCGTGTTACCTTCGTCGATATTTTCACTGCTTTCAGAGACGGCCTGATTATTCCCGAAAGACCGCTGAGATACGGCCTCTATTTTCGACGCATAGCTGGGTCCATCCAATCGTGTTGCCTTCGCCAAAATACCCACTGCATTGGGGAAGTCTAATCTATTTGCTAGCATTACGTTTGTTCCGTCTATGTGTGTAGATTTGACTTCGCATTCAATTGCTGGCGCTGCGCCAACTGTGGAATATTTCTCCTCGGTTCCTTTTATAGTTCTGTGATCTGATTTTAATTGTTGCCCACGTTTGTTTTCATACAAATCTCTTTTTCTTTTTGAATTTGTTTCTTTCGCATTCCGCCGATCTCGCGCCACCCTCTGACCGTCACTCCCCTCCTCTTTACCTTGCTCCATCTCCTCCCCCTTTGTCGTCCCTCCTCCCCCATCTCTACCCCCTGCCCCTATCTCCTCCCCAGTATTTGTCTCTCCCCCACTCCTGTCTCTCTCCCTCTCAGCGTCGATCTCGTCGAGAATGCCCATAATGGCGGTGATGTTGTCCTCTGACTTGAAGATCCTGTTGAGGCGACTGAGCACGATGTTGTCGAGGTTGCGCATGTTACACAGAGAGATGGACGGAAAGGGGACAGACAGCGGGACCATCTCTATGACGACCTGCAGTCGTCACAAGCATTTTACATAATGTTTGCACAAAATTACCACAGAATTTATATTCAGCAGCAAATGCATAATTTATCATCAGCTTCAATGTGCTAAATGTTCCTTTTAGAACTTTGAGTACGGTATAACGTCAGTAAGCATTATTATCCTCTTTACTTGCAAGAGCAGCTCAAATAGTGTCCCGCAATACAACAGTACGACAGCACAATTATGAGTACTCTTATTGCTTGAACGTGACATCACATCCGGTACAAATACCAAGATGGCGGCAAGATCCACTGCTGATGAAATTAACTACAAAGTTCAAGCAAAATATTCCAACAAAGCATTCCAACAATGCAGAGCATTGTAGGTCTATCATAAATAATATTATTTACTATAGAAGATATTGTTCATGCAGATGAATTTTTTTATCACAAGCCTGTCCTTAGCATAGGCCTGTTGTTATCGCCTGCATGGGAATGGAGTACCGGGTCAAGTCCGCATCTTAAAAAATACGGTATATAATTGCTATTCAATTGGCCACACCTTCTTGGGATTGTCGAAGTACTTGCGGAGCATCTGGACCAGCTGGAGCCCGAACACGGAGGCGGCGAGGAGGCAGACGCACCCCCAGACCACGCGGCCAGAGGTGGAGCGGGCCCTGATGGCGTTAGGGACCCCGTGCATGGACGTGCCCTGCCCAAAGTTGTGCACGATCGAGGCGACGTTGCGCGCGGGCATGGCGCGTGAGAGCTGAGCTCGTGTAATCAGCTGAGCTTAGTGATAAACGTGAATTGTTGTCATCGACAGGAATCTGACTATACAACTGACAGCACTGCCGTGCTACTGTACACACACGCAGCACTGCCGTGACTACCGTACACACACGCAGCACTGCCGCTATATACCCAGTATCGGACTTGATTAATATGAACGTCTAAGCCAACGATTTCTCATATTTGGTCACCGCGACTTTTACGTGTAGACGTACGACTTTACGTACGACTTTTTGTAAACCTTTATTGCGTTTCTGTCGTGTGTATACTACATTGCGAATGAATTGTGTACATCAGGCTATCATTTGGTTGATGAAATAAAGGCTGTTGTAACTTTCGCTTCCTGTTATCTCTTTTTGTCTTGAAAGGAGCGATGGAAACGTCGTCCATTAATTTTATACTTCTAAGGAGTACTATTGAACTCAAACTTACATTTGCCTCGGCAATTTCTAAATCACAAAGTGCTGCTTTTTCCCGAATCAAGTCCCACATATCGTCCATATCCTTCTGAAAGGAAAGAGTACGCTACGACCCCCTACAGGCTATATAACTCTTGAACGGTACCAAGCCAAGCATGAAACTCATTTTGGCGTTTAGCCTCGCAGCATCTTTGTCAAAGGACGCTCGGACGCGTGATAACGCGCCGTGTCGTCATTGATTTCTCGTCTGATCGCTCATACGAAAAGAATTTAAGACTGCAGCGGAGAAAAACTTGGTCGAAATCTGCATAAGAGCCAGTGAATGGATTGACGAGAATGAAATTATGTAGAATCTTGGGGCTGCGAAAAATTAAATATAGCCACGAGGGTAGATGGGAGAGGGGGGGGAGATAGATAGGCTTGAGTAAATGAACTTGTTAAGAAAGAATAGTTATACATCACCTGTTTACAGTTTTGTTTGATGAAACAAGTTCGCTATAGCAATCCGTTTTGATTTAAAATAGATCCGCCGTAATCTTTTCAGTGGCAATCCGTTGCAGTTTTACTGCAGTGTCGTTGATTTCTCCAATAAACGATCGCGCACTCTACTTTAAATTGCGCGTGACTCCAACACGAGGCACATTTCACGTCTATCCGGTCGTGCAAAGCGACAATTTTCAATTGGGTCTAACGCGTGTCGAACGATACAAGTCTAGGACTTCATGCGAACAATTTGACTTTACCTAACATCGAAATGTCTTGGCACTTGAATTGCTGTGGAGTATGGTCCAAACCTACAACTGAGCCTATGGCCTATAGTAGCCTACATAGGCCTGTACCGGTCGTAAAACAGACGAGTGCTGGGTGTATTATGCAGATTTATGCTTTGCATCAAATACAAATATAACCTCAGCCGTAATTGAACTCCCTTCACGAAACACGACTGTCGCTTCTAGAAGAATTCCTGCATGAGTGACAAGACTGGTCAGTGGTCAGCGTCCGGTGTGACCGGCTTGCATGACTGACGGCAAAGTTAAACTCAACGCAACCGACGTGTGAGCCGTTAATATTGAGAGAAGAGAACAGGTTTGCGCGACATTCGCTGATATGAGGCGACACACGCTGTGCACTCAATGATGTGACAGATGCGAGGGTTGAAGCCGCGTCAACAAGCTACAGTTGCAGATTCAACTACGTTGTCGCAGTTATACAGTTACGTTGAAGGTGTAAGTTCACAGCAACGGTGACAACCAAGTTGTCGCAGCTGATTTGATGGATTTTAATTATGAGTATATTCACAAATTTATTAAATACATTGCTTGAAATGAGTGTCGGCACCGGATCTGAAATTTCTCAAATGAACGCACACTTGACGTCTTGTTTAAATTTGTGTTAAAATCTGAACTCAACGCACAGTCTATACAGAAATTATAGAAATTGCATCAGCGAGTTACATAGATGGTAAATAGTGTTATTATTATAAGACTTAAAATATTCTGCTCATAGTAGGCCTACAAGGCGTAGTTCAAAACCTTAATTTTTTAGATGAGTCTAGTTAGGCCTAAGTATATTCTATCTAATAGAGAATATGAAAACAAAATTGTCAGGCATCAGCATTACTTGGCGCCGTGATTCACGGTAGCCCTCAAGGTGTCGCTCCACTGGTGTCCGGCGCGGTCACTCCGGCCGTTATCCGTCCCGACTCTCGCCGCTTCGTCCGCTCATCGATCGTTTGCTGCGATGGCCATCGCCTAACGCGGATTTAAGCCGCTGCCGGACGGCCCGTGAGAAAGGCATTTCATTACACTCGCAGGCTCTTCCTAGCTGCTGTCGTCATTCACCAGAAATGGGGCTTTACTTCGGGGATTATCACCCTGCGAAGGAGTCAGCTCTGGTCAGACTTGGGTTTACAGTTCTCGATTCTGATTTAAACTACCGCAAACAAAAATAGCCTACGAAAATCATCGAGAGTCTTGATTTTTGAGTTCTCGTTGATGTCTTTTCAAATTTAATCCTCGTTACTTGATTTTGTTGCTTCCCTTAATTAAAATCGCGAACTTCGTCGCGATTATTGATTTTGCTCGCATGAAAACAGGTCTTTGCGTTACTTTTCTATCGCTATCCCCTCTGAAGGCGTACAAGCTACAAATTTTCTATAAATATTCTCGTGTTCGCTTATGAAAAGACTTGGGAATGGTCTAAATAATTCTTCTGTAGTTCGATTACTCGTCGGATAGTGTGCGGGTACTTTTTAGGCTACAAAATGTACAAGCCCTAATAATGAGAAACATCTTGGTCTCCTGTTCTTCGTCAGAGTTCACCAAGGAGAATACGTACAGCATTTTTACAGCCACGTTTCAAGGTACTATACCACGTACGTCTAGTATAAAAGCACTGTTGGAGCTCTGTCCTGCAACAGGAAATTCACTCATTACGATAATGCCCACCGAGCTCCCTGCAACGTGGCGCGTTCTGATTAATGATTCAGGAGGAAACGACGGGACTGTCAGTGTCTGCCTATACCAACCTATTGCAGATTAAATTAAATTGTTTAAAGTTGACAATACTAACTATAAGTGACTCTTTCACAGCGATTATGTGCTGTTAACGCAGGCAATCGTAGCCTAGGCCTATATAATACCTGTACATGACATTGATGCGCGTCTTTAGTTCAAGCATTTGCAGCGCTTAAAATGCTCAACATTTGTCCTCCAAATCGAAAACTTCACCCTTAGTGAAGTTTTTGCATTTTGGTGTCGTGCATTTGGATGCAGATATTGTGCTCTGTTTCTTCGCGCGATTTGGCTCCTAAATCGAATAACAACGTACGCGAGTATACATGTAGACCTACTGAGGACAAAACATTCTAATACAGGCCCTCGCTATCGATTAATCGCAATCGCTTAACTAAACTTTAAAACGATAAACGTGTTTTGTTTACACAAAATGTTTTTTGTTGCTAAAGTATTGCAAAAAGTCAGATCTACGGGCTAGTATATTTGGAAATGAAATTAGACATAAAATTAATCAACGGTGGGCTACTAACTGGGCTTACATCTAATTTAGTATATCCTACTTTTAGCGTGTTTGTGGGCAAATTTGTATCTAAGCAAAAACTCGTACAATAATAAGCACTATAATATGGCATCTGGAATGCTATAGAATTTGAAGGCATTGGAGGCCCTATAATTATAACGAATATCTGTACATGTAATTATAGTAAGTCAGTAACATAAGAGCAACATAAAATTATGTCACTTGGCTAAAAATAAATGTGGTTACTTCTCGGGTATGCTACATGTATGCTGGATCCGCTTGTATTAAACTGTGATCAATTCTTCATTTTCAATCTGGCTTCGTGCCATTCCGAGGCTCAAGTTTTCATCTCAAAGCTTTGATCCGAAACGGTGAGCCGCAGTATCGACCGTGACAGGCTGGCGCAGACTGGGCGCTGTCTGTTGTCTTCGAATCAGTACAGAGCCTTAATATCCGCTGTAGTCTGTAAGTGTAAGCAATAGGCATATCATCATGTGGGATCCGTACCGTTTCTTTTAATTGATTAACTAAGTTGATGCCTAATGCACACAATGTCAGTTAGCCTGCAAGATAGCGACTATGATTCAAAATGAACACTCATCCATTAAGTCATAATCAGATGATAGTTTATTGAACGACTCACAAACGGGCTTCGAGCTCCGGGGAGGAAATTCAGCTTAAAACCCAGGGACTATGAGCCTAACTGCTGAAAAACTATCGGAGCTTTGAAGATAAAGGATAACGCTTGAATTGTGACAACTGGGCTTGAATACTTGATTGGACGAACCAGCAGATAATGATGTTCGATACATTGTATACTGAAGCCTTTCGTACACTTTTAGTATTACTTCGCCTTAAAGGAAAGTGAGAGGCAAAAATATTGTATCTGAAGCGAAAAGTGATTTGCTATTCACCCCGATCTATTTCTCCGTTGCTGTACCACGGCGTTAGCTGCAGCAGGCAACTCCGCGCCGATGAAAACTCTTTGGCTTGTATTCAGTCCGGTGCTTAAAATCAATAAATCTGGATCAAAGAGTTTGATTTGTCAAAGTTTCTTATTGAGTTCAAAGGTTCTATATTAATTAGGTAATATACTTGCTATATCGCGTGTGACTATAATTATGACGAGCGAGTAACTTTTAATAGCTTATTGACTATTTTCCAAAGTTAAACTATTAATAATGATAATATTATAGCGGTAATAACAAATTCCGATATCAGTTCATTCTTTAACGAAGTCTGTAGCTCGTATACAAAACTGAGATGGGCAAGAAATTATGAAGTTCAGTTATATTTTGAGTTTAGAACATGTTACTCGTTCAGAAAATTGAAAGGAAATTGAATATTGTAGCGCATGCATGATTATGCAACCATAATGTCTTCATATGGCACAGATAGGCGTAATCTTACAACATGACAAAATGTGGATATATAGTCGAAAATCGCACACCTATTTATATACAAAGCTAGAATGATATGATGAACACAAGATAATAAAACAAGTGAGTTCTTGTTGCGTTATATCTGATGCAATATATCCGCGCTTATTTCAAGTTCTTCAATTTTATATGACATCCTGAATAATAGATTCTAAGCCGATTTGCTCCGACCGTGAGACGAGAAGCAGACCAAACAAACACCGAGGATTATCACTCACCACCCGCTGCTTTCTCATCCAACGAGTTCCTGATTCATCATGCAACGCTTGCACTGAGGTAAAGGCATAGGCAGTGCTTTGGACTTCGAATGTAGCACCGTGATTCAAAACATTACACCATTCGCAAATAGGCAACGGCAATGACCTGCCATTATCTAGTACAGACCAGCCGAATATGGCGTTAGACAGAACGGGGTAACAGCGTCAGAAACGGGAGAGGATTATTACATGTAGACATATAGTGCAACTCGCGTATAGTTTTAGATTCCAGCATTCTTGTACTAGATCATTTAAATAATATTGTTAATCGGACCGCAGACTGTTGGGCTACTGTTACTGTAAGACCGCAGTCTATGGTTATTATTATAAATATAAAAAATTATTATTGACCGCGTCATCAGCAGACTATCCTATACAAACTCAATGACCCTTGCGTATAAACTCACGGCGGGTGATACGACCGCGCGACACGCATCTTTGATCCAACCTAGCCTAACCGTGCACTGAAAGTGCTTGCTAATGAAAGATGCGTTAGGCGGTGTGTGGTTCTAGCGGCGAAGTTGGGTGCGGACTTGGTACGTCGTGCACTGACGATAGGATTGAAGACGCGTCAGCAATCACGCTCAGTCTCTGTGAAGTGTCACTGAGACCCGTCGCCGCACTGAATGCGGTGTTTGTATAGCATCAAAGTAGTATTTAAGCCTACGCATACATATACAGTAGATACATGTAGGAGCGCAACTGCACAACACGCTCTATCTTTTCTCAGAGAAAGTAGAATGTATCAATCTCGCATCTCCAACTATGCTAAAGTCTCCGCTGCTTCTGGGCGCCCGACAGTTGGCAGCTGACTTCCGCTCTTTACTTTTTAATGCGCAGTTGTTTCGACTCCGACAGCAGCTTTTTACCCCCATTCACTTCGCACGCTGTAGCGATGAATACGATGAATAAGCGGAGCAACCCCCGTTCCTCCCCCCCCCCCTTCGCCCTACTGCAGAGGGTTTGAAGGGTGGAGTCTCTGTGTTGAAAGGGGTGGTTGGGGGACTAGGAAATGCAGTTTATTTAAGATAAGATTGTTTATTTATAGCCTATGTTGCTGAGAAATTGCTATCTAACGAAGTCGACAGCCACATTTTGTTATCTTGTTTTTGAAAGCCAAGATCGCGCTGAGTGCATGGCTTGCAGACTGAATTGAACTGAAATTGCTTTCTTAGTTCACTGATAGTGAGGTATTTATGGCCAAATTGCATTGCATGCCTGTGCAGATTACTACTATTGAAGGCGTAGGCATTAGGGCATGTTAGGCCTACATTTCTGTTGAGAATTTCGTATGATCACATTAACGTTAGTGCTAGCGCTTGATGTGAAACGCAACATCAATAACAATCATTAATTTCGCCTCTTCCCCCTCTTTCACTTAAATGAAACTTGCACTTATTTCACGCCACGTTGTATTTTAAACCATTTATAAAGAGACTTTCATGGTGTCTTCGCTTTAGCTATATCCATCAATCGTACTTATTTTGCCAGTACGTGTGCGCGGCGATGCAAACATACTACCTATAAACAATAATTATTAGAGCTGTTTACACAGTCGGCAAACAGTCGACTACAATGTGATGCAATTGCTACGATCATTTCCGTCGTTTTTCCCTTGGTCTGATAGGTCTAATGGCATAGCCTAGTAGACTATTACTATACTCCGTAGGATGGCAAGCTATATAGCCTAGGCTACTTTGTCGACCCATTCGCTACAATTTTTAAATCAACTTTACTTCTTTAATACTGTAAAACATGAAATTTTCGCGAATCAGTCAAACTCGCGAAAATTACAAGCAGCAAATTAAAGGTGCTTAGGCTATTTTTAACGGGCAGGCCTAAAAAATGCGAAAATGAAGTGCAGCTAATTTCTAGGAGGCAAAACCGCGAAAATAACATTCAATGAAATTTCATGTTCTACAGTAATTTATGCCACTATATCGTAAGGTCATAGTATGGACTGTATAGTGATAGCCTACAATACACCTTCCCTTTCAATTTTGTTTTTATCCGCTGAGCATGCACACTCGAAGTGCCTACACTGTGAGAGGCTGTTTAGAGTGGCAAGTGGCAGCCTGGTCCTCCCGATCACCCACCCCACAGTTTGCAACTCAATCCACTCGAGTTGCCATACACAGCGCCGAGAGGAGCTACATGTAGGCCTATACGGGTATGATTATTTTGACATTACGTAACTTGAGTCCCCCACGCCCGTGTTTCCCCGTATGCTCGCAGCAGCAGGCTTTGTATCAGCGGCGACCTTGTCGCTCCATTTATCTCTCGTTCCAATCGCTCCACTTATCCACCGTACAGATCGCATGGTTATCATAGAGCTTCGCACCAGGCAGTGGGGTACATACCGGAGGAGGAGAGGCATAGGGAGCATGAGGGGGCAACTGCCCCCAGGCGAAATGTCTGCCCCAGCTGCCCCCCAAATTGCATATCGAGCAATAATATAATTAGTTATCTGCATGGCGTCCTTAACGCAATGCTGTGAGAAACAAGTCTGCATTGTGCGTTGTATGTGTATGTGTATGTGTATGTGTATGTGTGTATGTGTAT
>JAQIWG010004139.1:0-16568 GCA_034695025.1 Chamaedrilus cognettii | reverse complement strand
CCGATACGCTTCAGTTTTACAGAAAGTATATCGTTCTTGTGATAAGCCAAAACTATATTTATAGTTTTCTCTATAGCAGTCATAGTTCTATAGTTATTATTTTCTACACAGATGTGGAGAAATATATTCTTCATTATTTTCTCCCCAATAACCGCGATTTGATTTATCCAAAGCTCAGCCACAAAGCATAAATCACATCTAGTGCTCTAAAAGGATGAAGGCAAGCATTGTCAGGGGCTTGTAAAACGCACAAATTAAATTTATCACACAATCAACAGATAATAATAATATTGAAAGCGGATAACAAAATGGCAATACAATTAACGCCTATCACCTAGAATCAATATTATTACCACTTACTTTATTACTATTCTTATTTATTACTTTAGTTTAACATACAATCGGCGTCAAGATAAGGTCTGACGCAGGAGCATAGAGATAATTTTTATCAAGAGGGAGCTAAGATTTTATTTGTGTGATTATGATTTAGCAGAATTCTTGTAATTTTTCAATAAAAATCGAACACACTGGTTGCGATATTATTGTGTACAAAATAGACCATTCCACCATCCAGCATTTAAAAAATAGTTATCTTATTTATTTATGGTCATTGGGTCGATGGGTTTAGGTTAAGACTTAGGTTAGGTTAGGTTTTATGTGAAGTTTTAAGTGAAGTTTTAGTTTAGGCTTTAGGTAGGTTAGGTTATGGTTAGGGTTTTTGTGTGTAGGGTTAGGGTTTACTGTTTGAGTTTATTGGGCTATTGAGATTTAACTATTTTAGTTAACTATTTTTTTACTAATCCAACAAAAGTAATATGTTTGACTGAAGTATCACTTCTCAAAATAACGCTAGCAAATAATTCAAGTGTCAATCAACGGGTTAAGCGTATATTTTGTGCCCTCTTTGTTTCATTTATACATGGCGTCCAAAAATTAGGGAAACCAACTAAATAACGACGGTACCGCATTGTATAAGATATCCTGCTACTGTTGTCTTGAAAGAATGCATCATCCTGTTATAAAATTTTGTATCATTATGTCCAGTGGTAAATCAGATACTGGAAAACTTATACTTTTAGAGAGAAGACTTCTCTCTAATATGGAGAAGGCTAATATAGACAGTTACTATAGACATATATTTATAGTTTTCTAACAAACAAACAAATTGTTTACATCGCTGATGTATTGCTGTGACAAGGATCAAAAGTTCTAGTTACCTAACTTTTTGTTACTTGGAGCTCCAAGAAAGTTTAACGGTGGTATTCAAAGAAACTTTCTTGCAGCGAAACCCCAGACTCTGAACTGTGGTAATTGGCAGCGAGTCAGTTTGATGGCCAGAGCTCTGAATGTATAGAATTGCCTCTTAAAATAAGCTTTTCTACCGTTTAAGGGGTTCGCTTGACGCAAAAAAAAAAAATTTGTACACCTCTGGAACACCAACACTTACTAAATTGAAACATAAAGGTCAGCATAAAAAAAAACTATCGATGTAAACTACAATTACACAATTCTGTCAGCATGATAGACATTCATAGATATTCATTCTAGTTAATATGGTTCTAATTTTGCGGACACGGTGTGGCATATTAAAACACCCTAGTCAAACGACTGCGCTATCGATGAAATAAAGTGCCTGAATGTAGTGCAAAATCGGATTGAAGGAGTAAGGTGTTAAAGTGATAGATGATCATACTGTTATCTAATGTCATTGCCTTGCAAGGCACTATGTGGTCTAGTAATTAAGGCATCGGATGCAAGTTCAAGAGACTTGGGTTCAAGTCCCGGCCCTGGTGTCACGAAATAAAGTATCCCCTGTGATATGTCATCCTCCCAATGACGCAATCAAACGGTCATAGCATAAAAACGAGTTAACAGATTAGCATGAAATTTGGTGCCAATACGAATCGTGGCTTGATCCCTATCTCACATAACTTTGAGAAAAATGGTTGCATTTACCATGAAGTTATGACGGGATACATGTTTACTATTATAAACTATCCCCCTTCGTTCAAATGTATCCCCCCTTACATAGTCGCACAAGAAACTGTCTCTTTGCTAAACCAATGATCCGATTATCGCCTAATTTGGTCACATTCTAGGCAAGAATGATTTCCAAACCTGTGCCAAATTTCAAATGTCTGCGTCTATTTTACAAGACGTTTGAGGCATCGTTGTACAGTATTGCAAATTTCGCATTAAAAGTTACAATAAAAGTAAAGATTTTGAAGTTGCAAAGAACAAAATTGCATGCACATGTTCAACAAGATGCTAGCTACTAACGCTGAAAGTTTCAGAGCATCCGATAAAAAATTTCAGCAGATATCTGGAAAAAAACCTCCCAGGGGGGATACTTTTTGAGGGGGATACGCTATCACAGGACACCGGCTTCTTGCACAGAATCAGACTGTATTGGCTTTCTGCTACACACGATCCCTAAACTACAAAAGCAGCATATTTGTGTTAAAAATTAGATCCTTCAATCACCTACAATTTTTTTCATGTCGCTCTAACACGAGACCACAATTCCAAGCAACCGGGAGAGGCGCCAGACGATATTAGACTGCAGGGGAGCAAAATATTTCACTTTCTCAGAGCAGGAGGGTAAAGGCTTAATTTCCACAAAGAGCACGAGGCGCAAACACAATAGGCCAATGTTAACTTTTCTGAGAGCAGGGGGCAGAGACCCCAGCAGGGGGACATTGCCCCCCTGTCCCCCCCCCCACGCTACGCCCCTGAGTGGCATGCTTCTATGACACGAAGACAAGCCAGGGCAACGTCAAACTGACCAAATTCACTAAAACTCTTTTCCGTCACGGTATCACAGCGCTGTTTGTCCGTTAGACCTCATATGGCAGTTTGACGTCAGATACACGGGGCTGCTGATTGAGAACGGTGTCAGATGGCCCCGGCATACAAATCAATATGCATACCGTTATTGATTCGCTCGCTCGACGAGACCAGAATTCAGGCTTTGAGAGCGGCGCGAATCTCATTCCACAGGGCTTCCAGATAATTGACAGATCTATCAATTTTCACGCTAACAGCAACTGAGAATTGTTGTGCGTTCTGTTCGGCAGTAATTGGGTTGATAGCGAGTGTCGGGAACAACGCGCTAACGAGGAGGAAGGCTAAACCCATCATAATTAATTAATGGAAAAATCACGAAGTCCTGTCAAAATAGCTATATTGTAAGCCTTATTATTATGCATGTACAGCAGGTCCACATACATGTACAGGAGGTACATGTAGGTCCTGCAGTCTCTATATAGACCGAATTGCGGAATACCTCGACTATATACACGCAAGGTATATAGTCCAGTCACGAAAATGAAGGCTAAAGCTATCCAACTTAATCAGTGGAAGGATCATGAAGTCTAGTAAAGATATATGAGGCCCTATGGTAGATAAATATAGGACGTAGGGTATAAAGAAATATATAGCGTTGCTAAAATATTGAAAACTTGCATAAAACAATGCTCGGAAGTGTTCATGTGTACAACGATCAAACTGATCACGATCATTGAGATCCTGATCTTACAATAAACATGACTGATCAATCCGTACAAGTCTATCAGGTACCCCCTACTGAATTAATCTGATTATAGATAGTAACAGATACAACTAAGATCTCAGTAATTCCAGTTCATAACGTTCATAATGTTCATAACGTTCATAACGTTCATAACGTTCATAATGTTCATAATGTTCATAACGTTCATCATTCATTCTATAATGTCCAGCTTTCAAATAATTGTTTAGATTTTGAACATATCTATCAATGAATAGCTGCGGGTTAAATATTTTGATCTTTGAATCCAAGCTCTAAATTTTCGTTGTCAAACTGAAATTGATCAAAACATTTTTTACTTTGTAAGCTAGATGTCAACATTTTGTTTGAATAACCGGACTGGCTGCATGTTAAAAATGTAGTTCGGAAGCCCTATTTATATAAAGTGAAAGTTACATTGAAAGCGCTCGCAATTACGTGTACAATTAGTATAGAGTTAGAATTTTGGATCAATATACATCGATGATGGATTATATTTAATTCTATTAATTAATATAAATTTATGCACAATGCATTTTAATTGAGTGCAATTATCTTATTTGATAGGAAACGAAGAGTCCACAGAGTTTAATCATCATACAAAGACTTGTACTTCATATCCAATAGTTTCTAAATTTGAAGTCAAATTTTGAAATAAAAATATAGGATTCAAGATTTAAGATCTTTCAATCGTGTTCAAATGACTGAAAAGAATAGAATTAGTGAATTAGGCCCTACCATCAAATTTCCGTTGGGTTCAATAGAAGGTTTAAGAAATATATAGTTGTGAAAATCTTCGCCAATATTATTGACATATAGTGGCCAGAAGACAAATAGAGATTTTTAGTAGTTATCGAAGCACATGTCGTTAGTAATAATTGTCATGAAGAGGCGGCCATGGCCCATAGGCGATCAATAACGAGACGGCGGCTTCCACAATAGATTGCGTCAATATACTCCCAGAGGCCTGCGCGGCGCAGTGTCCTCACTTGACTTGATCGTTTTGCTCAGCGGACATGACGAAAGTGCTCGATGCTAATCATCATTGCTCGATCCCAAATCCATACCCAATATACCCTTTATCTATACCCACTTTTTCCCTCCTAGGTCCTATTTTCCGTTTCAAAACGAACTCACGTCCTATATTTCTCACGAGCGGAGGGGGGGGCGCGGGTACTGACAAAAAAACTTAACCAAAAAGGGACAGGTCTATATCCAGCGCTCAGCATGCCCCAGCGCTCAGCATGCCAATCACATACATACACACCGTCAAACTCGCCTTCAAAATCATTATTTTCAACTATTTCATCAGATCCTAACTTTTAGATCAGATCCTAAATTACTCGGAAATCGAACTGCTCGCAAAGTGAGAACACTGGCGCGGCGACGGCGGCGGCGGACAACGATCTTGCGAGTGACGTCAATGACGTTAAAGTGATTTACAGACCCCGCAGTGCTCCCACTCTTTGTATCGTGACGATCGAATCGATAAACTTACTAACGGCCTTGCTTTAGCATTCCATGCAATCACCTTGCTGGCCATGCACGTAACACGCACGACTTTTGTGTTTTTGTTACCGATATCTAGAAGAAAATGTACATGTTACATCATTTTGATAAGCACACTTGGAAATTATTGTTCTACATAATTTGAGCCTAAGGCGGCTTTAGCAATGCTTCAATTTTTTTTAATGCAATGTATCCTAAATTTATTTTTCATATAATATAATATATTATCTATTATATATGAAAATAACTTCATGATAAATTGAATTTTATAAAATCAAAGCAATGCCCAATCCGCCAAATGCCTAAATGTATACAAAACTTCACAAAGTTTGTGTAGGAAAATGATTAACCAATATAACGCGCAATATAACATACCATAACACATAACCAAGTCACAGTAGGCCTATGTGTATGGATCATTTAAATGTGAGTTTTAGTTTCTATTTTTAGAGCTACAAATATACTTAGGCTAAGAAGAATAAATCTTACAAACATTCTGAAGGATTAAAAAAAATTAAAATTAAATAAATCACTCATTCTTCATCGAAAATGATCTCTATCTATTAGAAGCGACCTTCTCACAAAGCAATAAACAAAGCAAAGTAGGCCAATCAGAATGAGCAAGGGGAGAACCCATAAAACCTCACAGGCCATCACTGCAGACTGAGCACTGCAATGAGTACAGTGCTGAGCAGACCAAGGTACAAACACCATTGACCCTGAAGCCATTCTGCATTATTGCTACAAACATATTATGCTCGATCAGTAGGCCGTGCATTCTCCCTTTTTAACTGGTACTTAAAAACACAAAACCCAAAGTTTTGTTGATTATTTGTATAATACCACAATACAGAGAATAGATTCTTAGTCTCAAGTATAAGATAAGCCATAAGATTTAATGTTGGTTAGGCCATAGGACCTACCACAGTATCAGATTGATGAGACACAGGCTGGCTGCATGAGCTGTCATAGCAGCCATACTTGCCAAAGAATGTAACAAGCTCTGCATGGGGTGAGTTATATCCTAGAGCAAAAAACAAAAACCTGATTGAAAGACTACGAATTGTAACCTGATAGAATAAAGATGGAAATATTGGCTGCAAGAGATGCTTGAATCTGGCATTTGACTAGGGTTCAGTTGATTGAATGGTTTAGTTTTGGGAGTTGAAGAACCATTTGTAGTAACGAATACCACTACAGTCCAGAGGGTCACGCACAGAACCGCTCCTTCTGCTTTAGTCACTTTTTACGACTCATCCGGGAAGCTCTGGTCTGCAAGCCAATTCTTTCTTCCCCGGCCTGCAGGGGAAGATCTTGCAACTGATCTATGCAACGAACAACACAACTGAATTGCCTACTCCCCTATCACAGCCAGAGGGGCGAGGGACCCAAATTATGCTGCTAGTAAACCTAACACATATCACACAATATTCTTTCTTTCTGCATAAAAAAAATGCATTCAACATGTTCTCCTTCTAGATCGGCAATCGAGGCTATTGACTAATAAAATTAACCTGATATAGGCCTACTTAGTGGCTCCACTAAATCCACTATAGCGTACGTTCACAACGTTGTTAACTCGCTAACTTGAAAGTTTCCGAGTTATGCCTTTTTCCTCGCGAGGAAGAAAAATTTCAATGCAGCACGTTCAAAATAGACAAGTAGAACCGTCACCGAAACTATCTGTAAGATTCGTAGGGTTGTCCTATACGACACGCACTAATGTTAAGTTTTCTTGTGCAGTCGCCCGCGCCAAGGAGTTAAATTTAAGATTTTCACGCGCTCCACCTTGCGTTTATCTAAAGATGAACCAATTGATGGTGTGTCCCGCAATTAACCAGACACGGCGAGAAGTTGCGCCCCAAACGTACCCGACCATGGCGAGCGTGTGTCGGCGAGCCCGTCCAGAGGTCCTCCTTCCCGCGGTCAGACTCGCGAGCTCTGCAAGGTCCCCGAACTCCGCCTCCGACGAGCAGCTTCCATCCATCACACCAGTACTCGCGTTAATCCAACAGATCCGAAAGCGGACGGCTTGATTTGATCGCGGATTAGACCATCGACCGGCCTTCAAAGTAATCCCGCGCGTTGTTAAAATCCAGTTCCGTTAAATCCACCCCGGTCGCTGTAGATTCACGCCGGTTGGCACACGTGTCAAGCCTAATCTTCCATCCGCATGACATGCCTCTAATATTATCTTCTCGCTCGCTAAAGACTATCGATTAGTTTGTCTGATACGAGGCTCAGGACGGGCATGGGAACGAGCCCCGAGCGACGCGGCCGCCGCGGCTGCTGCGAGTCAGCGGCCTGGGCGCCGGATCGCGTGGAAGCCCTCGGCCTCTCGCACGGCCGCTGCATGCGCCTTTCAAGCCGTCGCGGCGCTGCCCCCTCCTCGCTTTGATGTTCCTCACGCAGGCGCTCCGCATTCTGCTGCGATGATTTACTTCTGCAGCTGCGAGGCTGCAGCGCGGCGTTGTGATGCAGCGCGGCTGAGCCCAGCGGCAGTGGACTACAGCGCAAGCAAGCCTAGGAGACTCGGCCGCTGGGTCAGCTGCAGCTGGTGGTCCGGCACGGCCGCTGCTGCTACTGCGGTTCAGCGCAGTTAAACGGGGTTGCAGGCTTCAATACTTAAAATACACAAAAACATTCACGCCTGCAATATATGACTTTATGTCAGGTCAGTCAAGACATATTTTTACAAAATATATACATGCAAAATCATATTCTGTACTCTTGTAGTCCTACTCGTATTCCTAGAAATTCAAAAGATGAATATTAATTTCATACCGAGTTATCGCGATTTCGCAACGCTAGGCTAGGGAAATATTTTTTGTTACTTACTTAGGCCTACTCATAGGCTTCTGACGGCTATGAGGCGGCCAATAGGTGCGTACTAAACAATCGCCACAGACAATCCCCCTCCGAAATCGAGGTAGCTAGCTTAGGTCAGTGAAATTTTTGATTTGTTCTTTCGTATTTTCCCGAACGGTTCGAGAGTCGTAACGGTGCCACGATGTTCCGGCAATGATTTTCTTGACAAAATGCCGTTCCGGTAAATTAATGGCGCTTTTCAATGCCAAGGTAGTGACATTTATGTTGTGAGGTGCGCATTTCTGTCAAAAATTATTTGAATAGTTGTCTTCCAAAACGTAACTACGTAGCTACGTAGCTACGTGGCTACGCTATTTTTTCGATCGACCACCATCCCCTTCCCCCTGTTCATTGATTTCTCATGCGCGTTAACTGTTCCCCCCAAAAATCTGAGCAGTTGGCACTTACAACATTCACCAATCATCACTACCGTGACACTACGAACTAGTCTACGAGGACAGAGTACAGACTGTCAGACTGAGGATACACTCTAAACTACAGCCTACATGTAGGCCTATAGGCCTACGCCACGTCGTCACTGGGCCGACTTCACTACGTGTGACATTCGATCACTCCATTACCGACGACGACGATCTATTAACCGCTCGGTCACCCAACATGTCGCTTCGTTACTTAGAGCGACTTAAGTTAAGTCGAGTTAACTCACCAGAGTGCTAGACCCGCCAGTGGACTAGCTACATGTAGGCACAGCTTAAGTACGTCGATCCAGCTGCCAATAATTCTTCATAGATCCATTTATCTGCGGACCCATTCATCAGTGGTCTGACTGCCAGCTCGGCCTTTCTCCAGCCGCCGCGAGAATGAAATCTGCGTCACTCCATCTTGGCTCTTGTCAGTTTGCATACCGGTTTAAGAAACTAATTGCTTATTGAACCTTAAATACGATTTTAAAATTTTCTTCAACGCGTATGCAAATTAGCAAGAGCCAAGGTCAAGGGTGCCGGCACAGACGGGGCAGGGGGGGGGCATGGGACAAATTTTGCCCCCCAAGAAAAATTATGGGGTCAATGCCCCCCCAGAAAAATGTCACTTTGCCCTCCTTAGGTTTATGCCCCCCCAAAGAAAATTTACGAAGAGGCATAGCCTGCCCAACAAAATGTTATTTTCCTCATCAAACCTTTTGAAAATTGGTATAATAAAGTTGTTAAAACGCAAGTCAAATTTTTTTGAAACAACTAAACACTATATTTATACAAGAAAATGTCTAATATCCGCCATTTTTTCTATTATTATAGTTGTGACAGATTTCACAGTACCACATGGGGTTATATAGCCTATTCCAATGGAATTTTTCGCCATTTGCACCCCAATGATTAGAGTAATCAATGATTGGATAATCAATGCCCCCGAATGTGAGCGGGGAAAACTGTTGAGCGTATTTCTTTGCCCCCCCCCAAGGAAATGATCGAAGGCAGAAGTTATGAACAGAAAAATGAGATTTTGCCCCCCAGGAGCCAAACCGTGCCGGCCCTGGTCAAGGTGGATTTTCGCAGATTCCATTATTGCCTGCCTGACGCTGATGGATAGAGCACTGTAATGGATCGGCGTTCTCCATACTGTCCATCAACAGCCAGCTCAACGATGTCTTATCTGAATCTACGTTTTTGTTTGAAGAGAGCTAAGGTTTTTTAACGCTCCACATTTTCCCCAAGGACGGATCTAGGGGGGGGGGGGGGGAGGGTGCATCCCCTCCCCCACCAGCATGGCAAAATTAGGCATGCGCCAAGCCGCGTTCTCAAATGTTTGATTTACCAGTATTCTCCACACATTCCCGTGCATGAACTGCGTAGACAAAGCTGGTGATAAACCAGATTTTTTTTGTATACTTATCATTTTAATAGTAAATTAACTACAAACATGGTAACAGTATGAAAATAACGAAACGAACAGGAGAACAAATAATGATCCGAACAATGAACATGAGAGCGCATGAATTATAGACTATGCTAACTGACTATCTCTACCAAGCCACATTGAATCTCCAATTTTAGTTTGATTTAGACTACAACATTTATGTACGTTTGAACGACGTTCATTATACTTCACGAATATCCTAATGGCTCTTACAAGAACTCGACGATCAAATTCAACACCGGAATTTAAATCTAGTAGACGAAAAATTAAACCTTTCAAGTTTACGAAATGTTACAAAAAGTTTAATAGCAAAGAGTTCGCAAAATTTATCAAAATTTGATTATGCACGCGCATAAATGTAAAGTCAAAAATGAGCAATACGATATAGGGTTCGGTTTCGATGAGCTGAGAATTTCTATCCAATATGTAGCAAACCGGGGTGCCAGCACGGTTTGGATGTTAGGAGGGCAAAATCTCATTTTTTAAAATTTAAAATTTGCATCTAAGTTTTCTCGCAGGGGGCAAAAAAATACTCTAAAATAAGTTTTTCACCGGCGTTGCTCACGAAACAATTTCCCCGTACGCTCTCACTCAGATGAAATGATTTCTTAACTTACAATCACTTTTAAATCACACCATTGCCAATAGTCTAAGCATGTTTAGCGCTCTTTAATATGTAATGTAATGATGGAAAATCTAGAAAATGTTAGCAATTTTGTAAAACTGTAGCGTATACTTCGTGAGCGGAGCGAGCGAAAAGATTTCTCAAGCATTTTTTCAAATTTAATTAATGTTTGAAAGCATAAGGGAGCAAATGACATTTGATCGGGGGTCTCCACAAATAATTTTTTCATATGGGCTTGGATGGGCAATGTGGCATATCACTGAATGAGCCACCCATGAATTTTCCACCTCCCAAATGTTTCATGAGCAGCTTCCCCCCCCTCCCCACAGAGTAAAGCCCCCTCCCCTGCCTCCGTGCCGGCGCCATGCACTTGCAGCAACTGTTGAGAACAACATGCTGCACCTTACATGTGCCATAATTTACTTGTTTTACTCTTTAATCCAAGAGACATAAAACAAAATGTAATTAGACACGCATACACGTGTTGCAGAATTTTGGCACTAATACTGTCAGGTTGCAGTGCAGCATTGCAAAAATAAAATTGTAAAAAAGTAGACATTTGGTAAAAAAAATAGCTGTCAGAATTTACCTGAAGTCGCTTATGTTCGATGGAAATCATTGAGATGGGACATAGATATTCATCCATTATTTATTACTTCTTTACAGCATTACTAGCCGTTCAGCACATTAGCATCCAGTAACCCTGATAACATGGTATCGTAAATTTGTGTCCAACATGGATAAAAGCCATTAAAACTTACATTAGAATTGTAATAAATTAGTCACATTATATGCTATAACATTAAGAGCACAAACAACACATTTGAACTAAAACTTGCCCGCAAAACTGACTATTCAAATATCTCTCATTCAAAGTTATTCAATCCAAGCCAGCCAGTGCAAGTAAGACAACAGCATTATATTCAGGGTTAGCCGGCGTAGTACGCCAAAAATGATAGTTTGATGCAAATCGTACGCGTAATCTGAAGCAGGCAGGCGCACAACTGAAGCGTAGCATTACGCATCAAAAATCGACAATGTAAGCATACACGGTTTTTTAAAGACAAGTAGTTGCAGTTGCACTGCGCTTATATAAGAACAAGCAGACATAACGTGACCCATGTTTTATCAGGGCAAAACTTAACCCTAATTATATCTATTAGATACATATTGAAGTACGTTTTTTAAGCTTATTTTTTAAATATGATGTTGTGGAGATATACTATCGAAACTAATTTCAGATGTATTCTAGTCTTAGCACATGTAATCAAAAAGTAGTCAATAATATCTGATGTTTCAAGAAGTACCCTAAGCAATAAAGTTAACCTTAATACGATCTATTTACTAGAGAATTTATAATTAATTTAACAAGCAAATACAAAGCAATAGTCTGCTATGCAGACAAAACGGCATTTAGAAACAGTTTCACTACAGCAGCTGCTAAGGTGAACAAACAAAAACACAAGGAACCAGTTGATTCCTGGAAAATCCAGATAGTAAAGAGAACCTTTTCTCATCGTTTTGGTGACAATTTAACATATTACTTCAATGATATTTGATGAGAATTTCAAAATTTGTACTGAATTATATATTATGAACAATACAGTACTGTTTCTTAACTATACCTCTGGCATTAAAATCTTCTTAAAACATTTTAGGAAGCATTGAAGAAACAAATAAAACAGATAAAATCTCAAAACCTCAACGCAGGGCTGACCAACTGGCGTCCTGCGGGCTGCATGCAGTCTGCTGACCTTCCATGCGACCCGCGGGACGATTAAGATTCTTTTTTGTCGAAGTATTATCATTCTTAGTCTTAGATACGTTGGTAGCTACTTTGCTATCTTAACTTAGCTACTTTGGAATTTTAAAGGAAGCCAAAAAACAGAGAGTAGCTATTGCTTTTACGTGCTCCTAAATCCCAATAATGCCACAGGCTACCAAAAATAATGTAAATATTTTTCTCGATTGTCAATTAACATTACGGAGGGCAGAGCGACATTTTTATGGAGGCATTAGCTTATTCTAAAATTCAAGAAAAGGCTAATTATGAGATGAATAACAACAATCAAGCGAGCAAATTTCATTTGACCAGAGCGTACTTAAATTCAAGGAGTTGGAGGCCCAAGGGGTCAGTGAGTATTTTGTTTCCTTGCCTAAATTCTTTAACCTTCACTGTCATGCATAAAAAAAAATATTGGCTGACTTCTACAAATTTGAGTCAATGCAACTTAAAGTACTTACAAAGCTGAAAAGTGCCAAAATAAGGAAAAATTAATACAGAATTGCATTTGATGTTTAAACTGCGGTTAGCCCCAGGATCCGACTAGAGAAGGTAGCATTGCTCCACGATCATGTTTCAGCAAGAATTTGTTAAAAATCTAGTACCTTGCTCTCTATTAAATAATGTTACTAATATTAAATTGAAATGCGAGATTTCCATTAAATATGATCTAACTTCGTCGTCGGCCGGGCCTCCGTCTCGGAACCCACTGCGGGAGTGTGTTCCGAAATCCTTAATCTGATTGTCTCAAATGCTACGCATCTTCTGTTCGCATGCGTTACGCACTAAATAGTGAGGTGCATGGCATCCTCGATTTGTGCGTTTTGCGCATTCACAAACATTTAACCTACTAGCCCCCAATTAGACTCCACTTCTTTTTCTCCTTGCACCCATGCTCTGCGTGCAATAATAAACCTACAAAAGTAGTTGCGTTTTGGAAGTTCAAGGACCGTATGCAGTACCAAAGCGTATTACAGTCCGGTTCTGTGCGGAGGGACGCGACAGACTGCTCCACCTTTTTTTAGTCGCCTTTTACAACTCGCCCGGAAAGATCTGAACAGCAAGCCAATTCTGTGTTCTCCGGCGGCTTGTAGGGAGTCCCTCACAGTCTTAATGTACACACATTTTTCTATAACCTTACATTTAGTTACAGACCACCACTAAAGGCTTACAAAAGTTTATGACCCGCATAATTTAAAGTGTTGGCCACCACTGCCTTAACGCTTGCCATACAAACAACACTAACAATTATCTAGTTTCAAATAGCAAAACTGGTGACTTTGAAAAAATACAAAAATCTGTTACTTCTACATAGCTGCCCAAAGATTCAAAGATAAGTACAAAATATATACACAAACATTAGATCCTTACCTACCACAGCATAGAAAGCTTTGCCAAAACAATTAAATTAAAATCCTTAAGATTTTGAAGCACAGATATGCAATGGCAGAGTAAGGATATTTGGCGCCCAGTTGTTTAAATAAGGCGCCCACTCAGTGACACAAGTTCCTGCGGCGCCAGAAAAGAGGGGGTAGGGGAGACAAGTGTCCCCCTTACCCTTTTTCAGGGAAGTCAAGCGGGACAAGATTTTCAAATGTGCCCTTTTATTGTAGTTTCATTTCATTGTAGCACCAAATCTAATATCTAATACGAGTCCATGTGCTTATAGCCTATTATTGTCAATAACAATTGACACTATTCAACAACATTGAATTTGCATAGAGCCTATGCTGCCACATAGTTGAAGTAGATCAACCTGTTAGGCTATGACGACAGCCAGTAAGTGCCCATACAAAAATTTGTCTCCCCTGCTCTCAATTCGCTATGGCTTCCCAGGGCACAAATCGCAACGAGAGGGCGGGGAGGAGGTAGTAGCAGAGCTTCGTGCCTGTTCTCATTTCACCCTCTCAAAAATGAACAGACGATCTGGGGGTGAAATGTCAAGAGTTTTTTCGTCTGCTGGTGATGTGACAATGGTAAAAGAGCACACATTTTCAAACTTTATTAATTCTTCAATATTTAATTCATTTTTTGGCGGCTACCAGGAGCATAGCACCCTTCTTCTGCCCCCTCACTATGCTACTGCATAAATGCGTCAATTATACCGACTAACCAAATACGACATTATGAGGATATAAAAGAACCGATTAAATTGGTCCCACTATATTGCACTGCCTTCATGATGAATAAGATTCTTTATATTGTTCATAGAAGTTGGCACTTCTGAAGATAGTGCACAAAATAATTTTATATTTTGTTACTTTGCGACCGACCAAAAAATAGAATGATTGTTTGTTAGTAATTATGACAGGTAAAGAATACTTAGCACAATGCTTATTTGCATTATTGAACATAATGCAAAGTTTGCTAAATGTCTGAAACGTAGTGATTATCGCTTTGAAAGCTTCCACTGAACAATATGATGACATGTATCCCAGAAGCTCGCTACAGGATTATGGCAAAAGTAAAACCTAAGCTCAGTTCAAGCATTAAAACTATCGGATTCTTTTGCGACTCAACTACAAAACATTTAACTGGATGCATTGCTTCACATAGCTGCCACGTTATAATCGTAGAGTCACATCCGACAAAACACCGCCCGCATACACGTCAGCATTAGAAACATAACTATTTGAACAATTTCAAGAATTTGTTGAATGCCCAACAAAACTGCCATTTCTCGTAAAATGGCGACTTCAGTAATGAATGATTTACTAGCAGGACAAGAAACGAAAACCGTTCTTCCGAGCTAAGCTTGAAGCAACTGTTCATAAATTATTTACAGATGCCATTAATAATCTAGAATTTCTTCAATTAACATTTCAACTTGTTCTACTGATTCTCAGTCTGCAGGAATAATGGATCTAAAGCACCAACCAGTGTGACCAATCAAATTCTTCAAACCACTGTATCTGGTCAGCCTGGCAGCAAAATCACAAATGTCTTTACTAACTCTTGCACGAGTGCTGCACTCAATGTGAAACTGGTACTGGAAACAAATGCAGAGGAAGGCAGACAGAGTAAAACAGCTTAATAGTAATAAAACTCATGAGATAACTTGCTGACAGCAGTTGAAACAGACGTCGTAATGCGATTGACTAGTTGCTACTGGTGCTGGCGATTGACCGGCGTGTCAGATTTTTCTTTCGCTTTTTGACGGGTAGGGGTAGCTCGAGTTTCTTGCTTGCTGAACTTTCCTGCACGCACAAAGGCCAATTTATCAACCGACATTAATAGCGTTAAATTTTTACCTATTGTCTTATCACTTCATATATTAAAAACTTTCAGATTCTAATCTCAATTTTGCACCCTCTAGACATCGTGCACAAATGATAACAAGGCAATATCAAACACGAGAATGCAAAGATTTTCAAAGCAGGGGAAGGAAAAAGCAGAGCCGTACCTTAATCTCCGTGAGTATGCACCGATGGTGAGAGCCTAAGAGCCGGGTCTGTTAGCCCTTAACTTCCGTGAGTATGTACTGACGGTGAGAGCATGAGAGCCGGATTTGCTAACCCTTAACCCCTGTGACTATGTACTGATGGTGAGAGCTTGAGAGCCGTGTCTGTTAGCCCTTAACCACTGTGAGTATGTACTGACGGTGAAAGCCTGAGGGCCGTGTCCGTTGCTGAGATGGCCGTTGCTCTCAAAGCCCTCGTCCTCCGTCACACCCACACCGGTCTCCATCGACTCAGCAAGCATGTTAGACTCAGCAGGTCCCTCCTCCTCCTCCTCAGTCACCGGGTCAAACGTCAACATCAGCTTCTTGAACTGCGACAAACATCATAAAGCTGTAGAGGCGCCGAGCAGTCAAGCGGTCAAATATTAGTGTAAAATTTGCTATTTTTCAACTCGCGATAGGTACACTGCAAATTAGTAGTAGTTGTACTTGAAAAAAAATTGAATTAAAACAATCGATGATTTCTGGCATGATGACATTTTCTGGCACAATGACATTCTATATCAACTCGCTTTCAACAAACCATGTCCGCTAATTATCACTAATGTTTCCCCAAGTTAAACGATGATCAGCTGATAAGCATTACTTTAACTCAACAAAAGTACCGTGAGATAGAAGGACACGAGATCCTCTCGGGAAGTGATGCCCTTCTTGTTGATGACATCAAGCGCCTCACAAGGGTCAAACCGAACACTAAACTTTCGGTTCAAACCCTTCTCCATCGCCTTTGTCTTGTCCGTCGGTGAGTACTGCTGGATGAGTCTACAGAGTAGACGCACATGCATTCTGTTGATGCGCAATTAACCAACAGGTCTGATACGGTATACTGTTGATGCGCAATTAACCAACAGGTCTGATACGGTATACTGTTGATGCGCAATTAACCAACAGGTCTGATACG
>JAQIWG010004138.1:0-16569 GCA_034695025.1 Chamaedrilus cognettii | reverse complement strand
CCCCCACACCTTCCCCCACACCCACGCCTTCCCCGTCAACCACGCCTTGCCCCACATCTGCGCCTTCTCCCACACCCACGCCTACTCCTACACCCACGCCTTCTCCCACACCTACACCTTCCCCCACACCTACGCCGACTCCGCGCGTTACGAAAGCAGAAACCCGTTGCACCTGCGGTAAGTGAACTTATTTTACGCATACCGTGACGTACTGTTATTGTCGCAGTTATTACGTAGCGTAATCCTACCACTAATTTTGCGGATTTTGCGTGCGGTTCCTGCTCTCTCATTGGCGCTTAATACCTTTTATTTCACAAAGATTTATATCGATATCTGTTTGTGTTTCTATAAATCTATATTAGATTGTAGTGTTTTCGAATGACAGTTTTGAGCCACTGCTAAAATCAGCTCCTCGTCGAGGTAGAATTGGAGATATGGTAATTAGGAACGCCTCCGAAATCGCCTCTAAGTTCCAGAAATTGAGACAAACGCTACTCTAAGCTTCATTGCCGTTCCTTCCCACTTGTTTAATAATTGATTTTCTTTTGATCAACCATATCGTATTGCCTTTCAGAAGACAGCGAGAATGAGAGCGAAGAGGATAGCGATAAGGAGGAGGATACTGAAAAAGGAGGGCCCTTCCAGTATTTCCAAATGTTCTGGCGCTTACGTGACGTGTTCAATCTTCACTACGGAAATGCCAAAGAATCCGAATCCCATGAAGAATGTGAAGTACACTCTACGCGCACAGAGGAGCCCACCCGCTCTGCGACCAAATATCCTACCCCCTAATGTCCCACTCAAGCTCCAATTTCCACCCAAGCCCCAACCACACCATTGCCGCAGACAACAACGACACCACGTTGAGCCTTTAACGGGTCGGCTGAAGGTGTCAAGCGTGGTGGATGTCTGGACCAGGAAGCTTTTGACCCGCCCGACGAAAAGGCTCAAGTTACATTACTATATAATTCGATGCGGCAGATAATTGTAGGCCTACGAAGACTGTTATTCTCACGGAGCAGGCTATAGATAAAGGCTAAACTCAATTAAAATGCAGACTTTCACTTATGCACGCGGTACGCATGCACGGATGCCAATTACAACGCCGTGCGCATCATAAAACCAGAAATAAACAAGTTTTAGTCACTGTCTAATTCTCACGATTCACTATTTTTTCGATTCGAAAATGTGCAGACTAGATCAATAATTACTGTATGGCATTGTTTGATAACTATATAATGATCACCAGTGGTTAAAGTGGGTGGGAACGCGTGGGAACGCTGTTCCCACACCTCCTCTAAAAATTGAATCCGTTCCCACACCTGAGAAAAATTTTGAAACTCTGTGTAACGCAGGTCCCACACCTCTAAAAAAAACAGTTCCCACACCTCATCAGACCCACTTTAACCACTGATGATAGCCCTATAACGCCAAAACAACTGAAATACGCGATTCCATTCTCTAGCAATATAGGCTACATCTGAAATAATAAATATTTTATGAGGGCCTGCAATTTTCGATAAATTTGTGGATATGGCATTAACAAATCTAAACAGGCCTAATCATTTTGGTTAATGAATTCGAACTTCGAATGGTTTTAGAAGAGTCGCTATAGAATTGATTTGACATTAAGTGAGACATTGACATTTTCAACATAAAATATTTTGAGATGCAGATCTGTGAATACTGTAATATTTAATAATTTGTGAAGCAAATTGATCTTGCGAGCGCATTAATTAAAAAATACAAATAAGTCAGCTTCAAGCTTTTGCCGGCGTCCTGACACCAGGATCCAGGCATTTTATTCTCTGTAGACGCCAGGCCCACCATTTTCTGGCGTCGCAGCCATGAGAGCAGTCTACTAATGTACGCCTGCCACGTATAAAATCCAATTCTAATTAACGACGCTGAGACCTCTGAAATCTCGCTTCTAGTGACGCCGGGAATTAGATTTTTCATGGCGTCCGAAACTAACTTTCTGGCGTCATAGAAGCCGCGACGCCTGTTAACCGAAGCCCTTCAGATCACTTGCATTTCCAAGGCGGATGATCATCTGCATCTCTCTCCCGCCTATGGCACGCCCTCTTGTGAATCTCAAGAGGTCCCGGGTTGAACTTGCGTCCGCAGTACTCGCAGGCCACTCGGGCGCCGAGGTCCGACCCCTGGGCTAGACCTGTAGCCGAGTCCATGGGGGTGTAGGCGGCGCCCCGGGTCTGCCAGTCGGGGGTGAGGTAGGTGTTGGAGGAACAGTCGGCCGGGCAGCTGATGGGCATGCACTGGTCTAAAGGGGAGCAAACGGAGAGTCTATGAGATTACGCAAGCGATTGCCTGATTGTTGTCTATGTTCTTCACATTGAAAGTGAACAGAAATCGTTCAAATATCATAAAAAAACTATCTAGTTCTTTTAATGATATTTTGATAGTCAATTATACTTAAACTATAGTCTAATTGACTAAAATACTATTAATGTAGCATTAGCAAAATCGCACTTTGAAAAGCACCAAATAAAATTGCACATGTACTACGCTTCAAAGACCAACGTGAGTGCAATGCGGAAGAAGCAGGACTCACTGCGCGCGTCTACACCAGCCCCCGTATTCGAACCTCTTCGCTGCTGCTGCTGCCCCGCTGCCGGTCCACACGACAGATCATAGTGCGTACCCCACGGCGGTCGAACAACCCCATCAAACGGTTCCTGCCTCTCCGGAATCCTTGCGAGTTGGGACGCTGCCGGTCTGCACCCCTCTGGGCAAGGGCAGCAACATGCACAGGCGCCTCTATCCATCGCGACAGGTTTGCACGAGGGCAATATGAACGGCTGTTGTATGTAGGACATACTGGTAGCCATGTCAACCTTCTGACATCGTCCACGCGTCCGACCTGGACTCATGAGATTGGGATCGTCCCGGAGGAATCGGTCGACAGGGTGAAGTGGACTTCCGAGAAAGTTTCCGTCGTTGTCGTAACCCGGAGGTAGCTGGCGTTGGAGTTTACGACAGGGGTCAGATTCTTCCCTAGCGGAGGCTCGTGGTTCCCAAGTGTTCATTTCCTGCTCTGTAATTCTAGGGTGTTGCTTTTCTTCCGGCGGTTTTGAAGCTCCACCAATTTCGGAATGCCTCTCGCGTTCCTTTCTCGATGAATCGAGAGACCTTGCCTTGACGGCTTCGATATTCTTTTCAGCAGGGTAAGGAAACCAAGTGGCACTAGTCCCAACGTCGATTAACGAATGTTTTTTCTTCTCGATAAGTGCTTTTTCACGAGTCGCGGGTCGCATATCCTCATCAACAACCGACAAGGGTTTTTCTACGGAGCTCGATAAAGTTTCTCTGCCGAGCCCCCGCTTTTCAATTTCCGACACTCTTGTCAGGCTGGAGTCTGCGTCAATGAGGACAGGTTTTGGTGGAATTTTATCCAGGATATCGGCCAAGCTGGTACCGGTGGCGACGTAAACCGCTGAGGAAGGTCTTCCGGATTCAAGGTTGCCTCTGCTGCTAATTCTGGTCTCACCTTCATTTTGTTCTTCCTCTCCGTGCACAGAAAGCGTAGGCCTGTTGTTGTCCGCAGTCGATAGAAGTCTCTGATCAGATATTCTAGACTGACTTGACTTCCAACCAGTGCCAGCAAGCGTCGTTTCCCTTGAAGCAGTAACCGCAGAGGAAGATCTCCCTGATTCAAGGTAGCCTCCGCTGCTAATTCTGCTGTCACGTTCGTTTTGTTCTTCCTCTCCGTATCTAGAAATCTGCGTTGGCCTATTGTCCGCAGCCGAAGGGCGATTCTGCTCCGATATTCTGGATTCATTTGGCTCTGAAACTCTGCTATCAATCGTCGTTTCTCTTGGGTTAGTAACCGCGGAGGAAGGTCGCCCTGATTCAAGGTTGCTACTGCTGCTAATTCTGGTATCACGTTCGTTTTGTTCGACCTCTCCATATTCTAAGATCTGCGTAGGCCTGTTGTTGTCCGCAGCCAAAAGACGATTCTGATCCGATCCTCTAGATTGACTTGGCTTCGAAGTTCTGCCATCAACCGTCGTTCTCCTTGGGTCCCCAATGTCAGCGTTGAGTATTCGAGTAGGCGAAAATGACGGCTCTCGCCTTTCATTGCTAGGTCGGCGTCCTCTGTCAGCATCTTGCTCGTCCATACTGTGTGTTCCGGTGTCTTTTAATATCAGCGTCGGAATTCGTGGTTTGTGAAAGAGTTCCGCACTTGTCGAGGTGTCGATACGTTCGTTCACGGCTCTGCTGTCCTGTATCGGTACGCTGTCGCGCGACTTCGATTCACGGGAACGTCTGTTGTTTTCATCATCAATCGGAGCCTGGTCCTGAAAGCTGGAAAGGCGACTGGAACGGAAACCCGAATCATCAGGCGCCAACTGCGCGCCTTTCCTCGACTCTAGTATTAGTGCCAGACATGTCGCTGGATCGAGCCTGATGTCGGATGCTGAGATTTCGCCCTTCTGCGCTTTCGAAATACTCGAAAGTGGAACGCCAAGGTCCTGCAGCTTAGATACGGTGTTCCGTATCCATTCGTTCTTCGCAGCCTCATCCATCGTTTCGAATTTTTCGATGCCGCTTTCCAGATTGCTTCCACTTCCCATATTGCTTCTGCCCTCCACGTTACTTCCGCTTCTCGCGTTGCTTTCGGGTACCACGTTACTTGACTTAGGATCGTTGCTGGCCCTGCTGGCGCGATCAGTCATTTCAGGCGTTTCCAGTAATGCTATTCCCATGACGCTTGTCGTAGCGTCCATATTGAAAAGCGACGCCGAAGTTTGTTCCGGGAGTTCACAGTTGCTCACAGTAGCGTCCCTAACATCGGCCTTAACCTTAGCATTATACGCTAAATCAGTAACAGCAACTGACGCGTCCACGCTGTTTGTTAAACGTCTCTCATCTTCCAGTTGGCTCGGTCTTTCAATTTCCTCTTTGCCGTGCCTTATGCTATCAGGGTCTACCGTTGGTCGTAAACTAAGTTGAGAGCTAGGGTCTCTTTCTTGTTGTGTATTCGTATTGCCATCCACACGATACGAGATTGATCTTAGAGGTTCTGCATTACTAGATTTCGGATTTGACTGAGCTTCAGGGTTGCTGGTTACGCGATTGGCAGTTGGTCTAGTAAATTCTCGAACGCCAGGCTTTTCGTTTTCTTCTGCGTTTAGCGTGCTGCTCGCACGACTTTCTGTTTGTCGCTGAGCTTCCACAGCACTGAGCTTCGGATCATCTGCGTTCCAATGTGCATCAGTATAGCTCGGCTCATCGGGTATTTTCTGATCGATACTGGCGATCATGTGGCTAGTAGTTGGTTTTTCAGTGTCCTTGTAGCTGCGACTTCCATGATCTTCAATGCTTTGAGACTTATGGGATTCGCTCTGCCCCAGTTGATTGCTGTCCTGGGCCTTGAACTGCTTCTCCGTTCCATCGTCTGGGAACTGTGAGCCCTCGTTACCTGCCTCCTTAACCATCACGGTACGTCTGGGCGGTTCACCAATGCTTGATATCGAGGTGGCCGCTTCAATTATCCTAAGCGTGTGCTCAGGTGTTCCATCTTCGCGCTCAGTGTTCATGCCCGTCTCAGTGTACCTAACACCCATACTTCTTCGTCCGCCTTCTTCCTGTATGGTATTCAACCTGTTTCGCGCACCTCCCATACACGAAATGCTGGTGCTAGCATCCACAGCGGTCACTTTGAAGTCTCTCGGGTTCGGAAAGTCTGCGTTAGACACGCTCGTGTCTAACGTCTCCACTTTTTTTCGATGGACTTCTAGAAGCTCTTGGGCACTAAGAGCCACGTCCACACGATTAACTGGTTTGCGAAACTGGAGGGCGTGAGATGGATCGACGGTCCCCCTGCCGGCGATATCGATGTATTCTGACTTCACCGAAGTCGTGTCTCGAAGACTTTGGCTGGGCATGCTGCGTAAATCGATGTCGGTCTTAGATTGCTTCCAAGTTGAAGAAGCATCGTCGTCTCTTTCATCATTAATTCCACCTTTGAATCTGGAGTTACTGGTTGAGGCATTCATAAGCATTGTGGTATGGGTGAGTGGCTCCGCAAATGCAGAAGAGCTTGTTGATGCATCCGCTGTTGCAATCCTGTCGTGAACTCGTTCCACATCATCACCTGTGCTTCCGTCAACGTAAGCTACCGGGGTCTTCATACAACTTTCATCTACTCGCCTGTCAGTGTCGTCTATTTGCTTCTCTGGTAAGCTTACCCCAGATCTGCTTGTGCTTGCATCCACGCAAGTAACAACAGGATGTCTGACTTGCATCAGGCTTGCTTTGCTCGTACTGTGGTCCGTCGTGTCAGCGGCCTCCTTTGTCTCTGGGAATCCGACAGAACGAACCGAGGCATTAACACAAGTAGAAGCAGAAATTTGGCGTGAGCCCCTGCCGGCGGTTGCTTCAGGCACGAAGTTTGGCTCCACAGACCCCCTCCATGATTTGTTGCTGGATCGTGCATCTAGTTTAGTCTCCTGATCATCCTCAACATCATCTACTCTGAGCTTGGAAAAGCTTGAAGCCGCGTCTTTGAACATCTTGATATGAACGCGTTGCTGGGGACTAAGATGAATGCTTGTCTGCGCATCTACAGTATTCGGAACATGATCGCGTAAATTCTGACGACCTTGATCAGGGTAGATGACCTTCAAATGTTTGCTTCTTACTTCTTCTTCGTTGATCGTTTCCATTCTACTTCTTCTTTCCTGCATCGTGCTGTAGCTCGTCGACGCGTCAGCGTAATGTGTCAGCGGTCGTCTCGAATCACCAAAGCTGGCGCTCAGCTGAACATCTAGAGTTTCTGCTGGCTTTTCAGCATCCCGAACCCTTTCGTTTTTCACATTGGGCTCCGCAATCATCGTCGTACTAGACTCTTGAAAACTCTTCTCGCTGCTTGCTCTCGATTTTGTTCGCTCCCAAGTTTGGAGTACCCTCTCTTGCTCGTGGCTTGAATGGTTGGAAGAAATACTGGTCTGGCCGTCTCTAAAGATCCTCGTGTGCGCTCGCGGCGCATGCACAAGAGTAATGCTGGTTTCGGCGTCCGTTGTTTCGGCGGATTTCTTTCTAGAAGGTTCCGTTTCATTGACGTCTGTTGTCGCATCGGCGTAGTCGGGAGCTGTGGCGTTTTGTTCGGGTGTTGTGCTTAGATAGGGAACACTAGTAGCGATATCCGCGCGTGCTGGAGATGCCGATTTGACTGTTACACTATCCGATGGATGATTTTCCAAGGACTGCGGTGATGGTGATTTAGCATTCGCCGAAGAAGATGTTGGTTCTGCTGGAACAGTTGTGCTTGAAATATTTGTATTTTGTGGAGGATTTTCAAAGAAATGCCTCGAAAGTGGTTTGGCTTTTATCATAAAAGGTGCTGGATCTGCAGCGACAAATATTCTTGATGTCCTAGGATTTGATGGAGGAGTTTTCAAGGACTGCCACGAAGGCGATTTCGTTTTCGTCATTGAAGGTGTTGATTCCGCGGGCAGAGATGTCTTTGAAGGTCTGGGATTTGATGGAGGAGTTTCCAGGGACTGCCATGAAGGTGATGTGGTCTTCGTCATGGGCGGTGCTGTTAATGTAGAAACAGATGTGTTTGATGTCCTAGAATTTGGTGGAGGGCTTTCCACGGATTGCCGTGAAGGTGGGTCTAATCTGTTTTTTGTCGTGGAAGGCGCTGTTTCCGCAGGCACAGATGTGTTCGAAGTTCTTGGATATGAGGGTAATTCCTCCGACTTGACGAGATTCGGTGCCTTCTCTTGCGAAGACACCGCCGCGGGAATTTTGCTGGCGCTGCTCGATCTGGGTTTTTCTATGGAAGGAATTGACTTGGCTTCACCAACATCAGCGTTTTCCGGCTGAGTTTCTGGTGGTTGTCGTGGAACCCCATCACTTGCGCGTGGGTAACTTTTTCTTGGCTCGCTTTTCGACGATTTTTTGTCTCCACCGGCTGACACATTTCCATTTCCCATTTCTATTTAAGATTTTTAGGCGCGGGGCGTTTCTGGAAAAGAGTTCTACTGCTTAAAGACATTGTCTATGTAATTGTTGGTTATACATGCGGGCAAACAATAGTAGCAAACAAACAGATTAGGCCGAAATACAGGAGTAAAAAATATTAGATCTCCATCGAAAGTAGCCCACATGTACGTTGACTAGTGATGCCAATCTAGCCCAACTGTAATCGTACAGCCTATTGGTAGAATTCAGTAGTTCAAACTGTTGTCCCAACAGGGCGTACCGGAGAGTCTATGCGCTACATTATAAATTAGATTTTCATGCAGAGCCTGTTCTAGGCTTGCAGCCTTGTAGCACGGTCAAAGAATCAGAACGCGTCATCAGCCTATGTCAGTATAGGCGGTTGCAGAATAATGCCTACAAGTATTACGAATGCCTACCTCCACACATAATCGCTTTGATGTTGTTGATGGCCTACAACAGCGGAAATCGGTTTAAAATCTAACTCGGTTGCCAAGCGCGAAGAGCTTGAGCGGCAACAAAGAGCGTTCAGCGATCATGGGTTTGCAAAACAATTCTTTCAGCCATTTATTAAGCTAATGTCGGTTATTTATCGAAAGTTTCACTCACACTATTGCACTATATATATATCGGCTAGTATAAGTCTCAGATAGTCAAGTATCATAGTCCCCTGGTCTTGACCGTGAGTTTGATTATGGTCGTGAATTTCAAGTCTTTTCTTCAAACCTAGTTGTACCAAAATTCACAGTACGTATCCTCCCTCTCCGGGCTCTTCCTCCCCGGTCATGAATTGTGTATATCCTACCACCCCGCCCCCTCAGAGTTTGAAGCAAGAGTGGCGCCCGGCCATGCAAGAGGGTCTATTGGCAAGAGGCATCGGATATGCTTCAATGGGTATTATGCGCTCATTGAAATACCATAAGGCAGGGCAGTTATTTACAATAATAATATATTTTGGGAATGTACGCCAATAGTAGAGCGAACGAAGTTAATCTGAAGCAAATTGTGTATTTGATCTTCGTTTAAGAATGCCTAGCGATCTTTATGACAAAAATTACTTTAGGCCTACGTGGCTTACTATTTTGATGTTTTACAATGAATTAAAACGATGGTTGTTTATATTTGAGAGCCGAAAATCCCAGCCCAATACGTGGAGCCCCCGCTGCCATAAGGTGAAGCGCTTTAGATGCTAGCTAGCTTAGCTTACAACGGCTTACTTCTCTCTGAAGTCAGACTAGGCCTTCAAGCCAGTGCTGCTGCTGGTAGGCCTACATGTAGGCTGTGTAGTTACAAAGGCCGAGCAACAGAAAGCAGAGCGTTAGCCTCGGAGAAAGATGATCACCGCGGACTCTGCTTCAATGTTGATCAGCGTGGATTTTGTCCACAAGGATTACAGTATATAGACTAAGCAGAACAGACGCAAAAGTGTACAGCGTTAGGCCGCATACTAGGCATAGCTTTCTCATTGCTAAATATTAATCGAAGCGTTATAGTTAAGTAAGTCTAACCAACGGCGACAAGTTACGATACACGTACATTTTCGATTGGGTAAGGGTTGTTTGATTGTAGAACTTCAAAGAAAGCCGATGAGAAGTAGCCTAACTTGTAGCTTGATGCCGAAACGGAGATGCCGAAACGGACTCTAAACCCATTATTATTATTATTATTATTATTAGCTGTTCATTTCTAAGCCCATTTGCTGCTGTTTGTCGCGTGTACAGCTGCACCATTGGACTCCATAACCGCTCAATTTGATACATGTATGTTCCCCGGCCCCCTGCAGGCCGAGGAACAAAGAATTGGCTTGCAGCCCAGCGCTCCCCGGGCGAGTCGTAAGAGGCGACTAAAGAAGAGGGAGCGGTTCTGTGCCGGCTCTCTTGCACAGAACTGGACTGTATATAGCCCTTGTGGGCTACCCGCGGACCCTAAACTATACCCAAAAAAAACCCAAACATGTATATCTGTACATTTTGATACACGTATTATCTGTACATTTGGTACATGTATGATATCTGCACATTTTGGTACATGTATTTTCTGCACATTTGGTACATGAATGATATCTGCAAATTTTGACTGGCTGCGCACATTTCGGTATAGGCTATATTATGAAATTTTTGTGCGTCTGAATATTTCGGTGTATCTGCACATTTGGTATATTTCCTTGAGTAATATGAATTCGCGCGATGTATACAGTTGTGTAAAATGCAAAACTGCACATTTCGTAGACTAGCTCCATAGTTTTCTATGAACCCAACTGCATGCGCAGGTGTAGCTTAGGCTAAAGCCTATCAAAAGGAGCTGTTACTGTTAGTTACTGTTAGCCTACCGTATAGTGCGGCTAGTGCCTATGGAGTATGGAGGCTGCGATTGCTCGCGAAGTTCAGGGAGTTCTCCTGCTGCGCAGTGAATATCAGTATTAGACCCGTGCACGATCGATAGGCTGACACTGAAAGCATAGATAGCCTACGAAAGCATAGATAGCCTACCATAGATATCCTACCATAGATAGCCTACCATAGATAGCCTACCGTAGATAGCCTACCATAGATAGCCTACCGTAGATAGCCTACCATAGATAGCCTACCATAGATATCCTACCATAGATAGCCTACCATAGATATCCTACCATAGATAGCCTACCATAGATATCCTACCATAGATATCCTACCATAGATATCCTACCATAGATAGCCTACCATAGATATCCTACCATAGATATCCTACCATAGATATCCTACCATAGATAGCCTACCATAGATATCCTACCATAGATATCCTACCATAGATAGCCTACCATAGATATCCTACCATAGATAGCCTACCATAGATAGCCTACTGTACACGGTATAGCGTGTGATATTGAACGCAGAATCGCATCAAATTATACGCGTGTCTGTACCTTAGAAGATCGGGGATGTCAAAATTGCTCAAGACCTAGGCTTTGACCGATTCTTTCTGAATACCCAGGAATTAAGTTTAGTAGGCGTAGTACTAGAAAAACGATGTTTTTTTTAAAACAGTACTCGAATTTAGAAATGGGTAGGAGTATTACTCATAAAAATGGACGATGGTGAAAGGCATAGGAGTACAGTACTGTTTTATATGCAGCAGGCGTAACGTCACTCCTATTTTGTAAGGGCTAAACTGAACTCTGTGAGTACCCGAATCTCGGAAGAAATTATTGAGCGCCCTGTGTTTAATTATAGGCTAAGCGCGTTGAAATATTGAGTGAGTTCGAATACCCCACAAAGTTAGTAGAATCGGAGTTGTCTAACGCGAGATTGAATTAGGCCTATGGGCCTATCAACGTTTTGAATCAATTCCTGCTTTACATAATCGGATGGATTGTCCTTTCTTTAATGCCATACTTTCATACTGCTTGAATACTTAATTGAATTTAGACTTGAATATGGGTAGGGCTATTGATCGTGTGAGCAATTTTTTTATTTGCTGGCTTGTTTGGCACTAAAATGGTCAGGGCAAAGTTTAGCTGGCGTATAGTACGCCAAAAATCGCGATTAAATGCGAATTGTATGCTAAATTTGAAGCAGGCAGGCGTAGCAATATTATGTGCTAAATATCGTCAATTGTTGCGTAGACCTACGCGAGTTTTAGAGGCTGCAGAGCAGTAGCACTACGTTTGCTTTAGAAGGAGCAGGCGTATTCGACACTACGCATGTTTTTATCAGGGCTGAACTTGGCTCTGAAAATGGGTATGAGCTGCTGTGCTGTTAATCAACAAACCATGCAGCAAAACGAGTGACGTTATGGTTCTAATGACGTCTTCCATTAACTGTGTCTTTTGACGAACCAATGGCTGTCAATAACGCAGCACAATGCCTCCTATAAGCCACAGCAGCCCGATAGCAGGCTGTAATAGGCCCTACGGCCTTGGGGTCTATGACCTTATTGCCAGAAAACATCTAGCCGTTAAAAGGAACCATTTTGCCCCGAGGGATACTAACAACTGTCAGAATTTGTCTCGTGAGAGCTGTCCACCCTAATCTGCCCCATGATCCGATCGATTCCCAGTGAACTAACTCCCACTCTTTGCCCCTCCGGTGACGAATCGCTGGAGACACGTAGAGACAGCATTATGGGTAGACCGGCGCCACGGTGTTCACACAAGTCTATTGCAAGTTGCAACGCGCCAAGCAAGGGATTCGAGTTAAGCACCCTGAATTCAGCTGTCGAGCTCTTCCAAATAGTTGGAGAGTACCTTGATTGGATCATGATTGTGACGCAGGCCTATACTGCTGCAGCTCGCCCAGCGATATTATTTGGACTCAATTTCAAGTCATTGAACACTCACAAAAAGTTCATTTACATTGTAGCCTACGATTTCGGTACCGCAGCAATAAGCTCTCAGTCTCGCTTTGATTTATCTTCGAATGCATTAGTCTTAGTAATATCCGGTTATATCGATACTATCTGTTCAATTGATGGTAGGCCTTCATGCAGAGGGCATATTTGCCTGTTCTGTCAGAAGTTCAGAAAAGGGTATCTGTATCACGCTACAATTATGGGCTAGGCCCAATAGGTTTTGCACTTGAACTCAATTGAGAAGCACAGACCTATTGTGTAATATCTGTAATGTGTAATCCACAGAAAATTATGGGCTATGGTATCAGCGCGACGCCTGTTTCTATGACTAATTCATTATTTTATTGTCAACACAATTATTACAATACTTATTTTGTGTTTGATCTATAATCGCGATTGCGGATGTTGTTTAGGCCTACGTGTAGTAACTAAGTAGGCCCATAGACTATTGCTGCAGCCAACTGTTGGTAATATCTCTGGGCTCCTGATAGGGCCTAGCCTATTACACCATGTGAAAGTAATATATCATGCATGCTTACTTTGCAGGCCATAATGTCGGTAGCCTGTGGCAATTTCAGTGATCTACTCTGTTTTTTATATTTCAGTGTTTGAGGATATGAGCGTTAACCAATTTCCAGAATTTCTTGAAATGCTTTTTCTAAATGACGCATTTTGATACTGGTCGCTTGGGATATTTTGGACAAAAATGCAGTTTTTGCCTTGATACAGTCGGTTTAAATAGGTCTGCATGCCTGCTTCGATTGTGAATTGAAAATTCACACGTGTTCAGTTCCAATGTGACTGAATTTCTGGAAGTTAACCCCTCTACCGGATCTGCATGGTTATAAAGTCAGGGCTTCTATCTCCCCAGTTTATAACATGACGAAATCACAGCGTTACTGCGATCACTGCACACTAGGCTTAACAATTACACCCCATATATCTGTCTTTAATTATTTAATCTGAGGCCGATCATGCCGCTGACAATAATTGAGCAGATTTCAGCCAGATCCTGCAGCAGTGGCTGCAACAACATTGCCATGTGCACTTCTAATCTGAGCTGCGGTACTTATTATAGAGCGCAAATGTACTTACAAGGTACAGGCGCACACCGCTAAACAGCTACATGTACTTTCACTGCTTTTTGGGGGCCAAATAATGGTCTACCAGTTGCGGATCTACGTGGGAGGGGGGGGTTCCCTCTAGAAATACATATATTTTAAAAATTTACGCGTAACCGTGATGTTTATGAGGCCTTATCTTCATTCTACGTCTAGTTTTTTTGAGAAAAGAGAGCTGTCGCCTCCCTCCAGGATATAAGTACGGTATGCATTCGCCGCTGTGGCTCACTTGGATTTATTTGAACTGAAGCTGCTGTAGAACCTCTGAGATTGGGGCAAAGATATAACATACAAGCCATAGCGCGTTCAAATTCACTTTTTCCTCTACACCTCTTCGTAAATAATGACTTGACTGCATGCCGCTCCTGTCATATAGTGTTTACAGTAATTCGGTAAGCTTACAACACGCCGTAGAGTATACGGAGCATAGACTGAAGCACCGCCTGTGTAGTCTGCTATCCGCTCCCATTGACCAACAGCTGGACTGCGTCGAATCGCGCCCTAGCCATCCCAATACCAGGCTAGATATTTTTTTTTTCGGAGAGGCGTATTTTAAGTCTTAATTTTGTAACTATATTTTGAAGCATGTTTTTTGTGTGAGGGAGAGAGAATGTAAAGTCAATCCCACTGAAAGAAAAGCACTATTCTTGGAGCAAAATGGGGGGGGGGGGGGGTAGCGCTAAAAATCGAGGAGAGTAGATGTACGAAATAATTGTGGGGTGCAGCGGTACGCATCGGATCCTCCTAATCGGTCCCCACCCCAAAACATTCTGTAGGCGACCACGTCAGTTTTCGAGATCGAAGCGTAGATATTGAATGTGAAACATCTACGTGGAGGCTTAACCTTTAATCATAAAATCGCGCTTTTGAAATGCCGTAGAAACTTTTCTGTCGAACATTAGTTAAATAATAGATTTGCTAAAGTGCGCATGAAGCGAGGACCAGAGATGTTTTGAGAAAAGTTTCAAATTGCACATTTAGAGTGAGCAAGATTTTTTCCTCAGGGGGGGGGGGGGTTGCTGACTACATCTTTTTAATTCACCTACTTAAATCTATGAATTTAGCACTACACATTTTCAAATTTAGAACTGCACATTCTGCCTAAGCTAGAACTGCGTGTCGAAACACCTGATGGGAGCCTAACTTTTTCAGTTTAGGGATGGGAGACCCGGTCTCGTTTGGTTTCCCCGTGGCGCCGCTACTGAGTATAACACTGACAGCCACGCCCGGGGAGCACTTTAGCATTGGGTTTCAATATAAACCGGGCTTCGCTAGCTCCGCACGCCAAATGTCGACCGAGGTTTTAATTTAAGAACCACGCAGCGGATTAGATCAGATAAAGGTTTGCGCAACGGCCTATGCCTATGCATATACAAGTTGTAGAAGGTGGTACCGTGGTACGGTTTGGCACAGCCGTACGGGTACCTCCTCCTTTATCGGCTACAATACAGGATTTCAGATTTCTCGATTCCAAATCAAATGCGCGAATCGGCCCACCGTAGACGTGACATTTCGATTTGTTGCATTCACTTTGATCCCGTCATTTTGTATGGTTTAGGCTTAGGTTTGAGTTTACAGAAAACTACAGAAAGATTACTTAAGATCTAAAGATCTAGAGTTTAGATTATTGTTGTGGCTAGGGGTGGGGTAGGGTTTAGCATAGGGCTTTATGCTAAACCTGATCCTAAAACATTCAGATCAGTGGAACCAAGGTGAATGGTATCGAACAGAATAGGCCACACTGGGCACAGGTCATAATGGGGAACTGGCTAGAAATATAGTCGAAGGGCAGCTGCTGGGCAGACAGTGTTTGGTAAAAGAAAGTGCAGTTGGAGTAAAAAATACACCTAGCTTAGATGTTGATCTGATACTTGTGGAGTTTAAATTCACGGTCATTCTTCTTAGTTCCTACCTCCTAGCATAATACTCCTTTCCAAAAATTCTCAAAACTCAGGTCATCCACACATAAGTGGTACGGCTTATACAATAGCAGTATTCCACCATGACTTCAATTCCCCTCCTATCACCCCCTTCCCGTTAACCCTTTCATGGATGGTTAGTGATGAACTGCGAAGTGTTCTGACGGACAGCGTGATTTTGACCTCCTCCCGCCTCCAGCCAATAGCGCGGGGTTAGACTAATTTCGTAGCCGAGACAGCGAAGTCGTCGCCGAACTAAAAATTGCTGTCGCAACGCTTCACACGCGAGCGTGAGCATTTATGGAGAGAAAAAGAATTCGCTGGTATAAATCTGACCTTTCCGAATTTCTAATCTGCCGGTGCGGGAGCGTTATGGTATACATAAATACTGTAGATTATATATGGGCTATGAAAGATATTACATATTACATAGAATATTGCATATGGTTGTTATGAAAGATAGAATGGAATATTAACCTTGAAGCCAGAATGTAACATAATGTAATATTGCATAAGTAAGATTATATGAAGTAAGGTTTTGTGGCTGTTTGGTGTTTATGAGAACCGTTTAAACATAAACGTGATTGAACTCATCATTGAACTTATCATTGGAGTTCACTGCCTCGGAGCATATAGCTAAGGCAAACTTGCCCCTTACAGCATTCTAGAGGAGCTCTGGGTGGCAAACCAACAGTCGGTTTGAGTCAAAATATAGGTGCATAAGCGTACTACAGACCGATGTCTATGGTATACGACTATACAACGATATAGCCTATAGTTTCCTGAACGTACAGCGGCATTTTTCCACAACTTCCCTGACTCATGATTGATACGCGCATCTGGTTAAAGCGATCGGTTAAAGACTCACCGGCTACTAACAGCGTGGAATAGCATCGCGAGATACTGTATACCAGTACCACGCGTGTTGCATCTGCAGACTGCATCTACAGCCTGGAAATTAGCCTAGATGGCAATATTTATTTAGGCTACCAGCCGCTTGCTTGGTATTGCTTCTTACAGAGTAAAACAGTTTCGTGGTATGACTCCTCGGAACAAACAAAGATCACTTAAAACTCGCTCCCCTTGAGATGAATCACGAAGCAGCCAGTCGTGATCTGCTAGTGCTCCTTCAAAAACTGAGACTACTGCCTAGTGATGTCGTCGGGGCAAACCCTGACCGAAGTAATAAGAGAGGTCGATCCAGATAAAAAGGGGAGCCCAACCAGGGGGGG
>JAQIWG010004137.1:0-16570 GCA_034695025.1 Chamaedrilus cognettii | reverse complement strand
GCGGGGGGGGGGGGGGGTGGGGGTGGATAGGGAATATTAGGCCTATAAGGCACTGAATCAAATAATGGTGTGTAGGCCTACACGCATGAAGTTGGTATTTTTGTGGACAACCTCAGACATTATGAAACGTGTGTTTGTTAGATGTGAGGCAAAAAGTCCCCCACCCCCGTACACCAGCTCAGAAGTTCTGCTCTGAAAGGATATACAGTGATCCGTGGAGGACAACGGACCACTCCTATTGGCTCCCGAGAAACTTTAAGCACTGTCTACACGTAACTTATATATTCAACAAATTTGTAGAAAATACCATTTGATATTTGAAATGAAAGACTAATTTCGCTGTGAATATAACTCAATTTTGAGACGTTGTTGAGAGCGCGGATCACGAGTTCGGACCGATAAGCTAATTCGCTTGTTGCTGCCAGCAGGCTCAACACCGCTTAATTGTTGCTCAGTATAGCTAACCGCAACTCCGCTTATTCAACACAAGTAGGCTCCTACGGTGCAATGTAATGCAAATATACCAAGATTACATCAGTGAATTAGTTCAAGCGTCTATGTGTAACGTTGAAAGCCTGAGCTAAATACACCAAATGAGATGAAAAGCCCCCAAAAAAAATTTTTTTTTTTGCTTGGCCCTATTTCACATTTTGTTACAACCATCAATATCAGCTTAAATTACAAATTTTCCATTCTTGCTCCTGTTTGCACACCTGTTTGGCTTAGCTGCTTCACTATTACCAGGATGTACGCCTAATCCTTAATAGCTTAGGCTTTCAACGTTACACATGGACGCTTTTAACTAATTCACTAATGTAATCTTGGTATATTTGCATTACATTGCACCGTATAGGGGCGCTACTGTAATCGCTAATCGCTATTTTCCAGAGCAGTGTGACCGAGCGCCGCTCCAGAGCGCTCCGCCCCATGCACTTTAACCACTGCCTAGCCCAAATGAAGCCTTTTCACGCGCGAGTTTTATCATGCCAATAATTTCGTTTTACGTATATCAGTAGTCTATATAATATCCGAACTTCAAGCAAACATTAGGCGTAGTTAGATTGACATCGTGATAGGCCCCTATGAAGGCCTTTAGGGTTTAATATTTTAAACCCTAGACTAAAACACAGACTCTCGGCGCAGCGACTAACTATGCCGACACCGCCGAGTTGGATTAACCCCTAGTCGGATATTTGAGCTAAAATGCGCTTTGCAACTCTGCGACTTTTCCACAATGCGATTTTGAGACTTTGCGACTTTGTGACTTTGCGACTTTGCGACGTTGCTTAGCAAAGCATCCGCTTCAGCCTCCTTCTCGACACGCAGCGAGCCTCGACGAGTCTGTCTGGCATGGTGCTATTTTGAAGCGTTTTTCATAATTTTTCTTAACTCTAATGTAGTAAACCTACGAGATACTAATCAAAATCCAGATTCTGCACAAAAGATTATTCCGACTCTGATGGATGAGAAAGGTAGGCTGCGCCACATTTTGAGATTAGGCGTACATACGAGCAGCGCTAAGAGAGATGTTCCTATTAGCTGCGGGCGTAAGGACAAAGCATATTTTAATGAGCTCTTTAATATACCACTTTGTTGGCCTTTAAACTACAAATTTCTGTGCCATCTGTTGGTCTGCTGGGATTGACTCGTGTACTGTAGTCAGTCTTAGATTGAAGTAATTGAGCGATTTGAATCTTGAGTACCGGTAGCTGATCACATGATTAACACCTGTGGCTGAAGCCACGTTTCATAGCGTACATTACTTGAGCCTAATTCATACGCTACGATCAAAATTTTGGCTGCTCTGTTGATCTAAAAAAATTGTTTTATTTGGCATCAACACGCTAACCAATAGGTCACAATGCTATTTCGCGGAAGTGAGTCTGCATGTAGCTTTGAAAATTGCCTTTGCCAGTGAGAGCGCGTGAGCGCCTTGAACGGGAGTCGTGGACACTACTCATCGACGAGTTCGTGGACGACACGACGTTTCACGGTGTGCGCTATCTCTCCCTGCCCAACGGACGTCATATTGCCAGGCGGTAAGCTATCGCTTGCGTTGCGTTTCTGTCAAAAGCATTTGATTCAATGTCATGGAAATTGAAGCTTTACACCTATTAAGGCAGGGTGGCAGGGTTACGCTCCATCTTTTGACCCCTCTTTCGGGAAAACGCGTGTTCCAAGAAGACACCGCTTCCAGGAACACGCGTGCGAGTGGGTGCAGATCGACTGATGTGGCTGCAGACGGGTATGGCTGCAGACTGATATGGCCTCACACTCGCTGCAGACTGATATGACCTCACACTCGCTGCAGACTGATATGACCTCACACTCGCTGCAGACTGATATGACCTCACACTCGCTGCAGACTGATATGACCTCACACTGATATGGCTGCAGACTGATATGGTCGGCGGTGTGCATGTTGGCGGCTTCACTCTTCTTCATGCTCATCGGGCAGAAGCTGCAGTTGTACAGCCAGCACCCCAAGACTATCAACCTCGACATCGTCTACAACAAGACTCTCCCCTTTCCCGCCGTCACTATATGCAACCTCAACCCATACAGGCAACCTTTCTGTTTAACTTCAATGCTTTGCAGGTAGTGAGTAATGTAGTTAAAAGGGCTGGCAAAATGCTCATAATATAGCGAGCATGGCTTACTTTTAAAGCAAACCATTCATCAAACAATAAAAGGGAAACGTGTTCAATACTCTGTACATGAGAAGCGAAAGCATTTGATTTGCTGAGTACACATGAGTGTTGTTGGAAAGCTTAATTTGAAGCTGCTTGAATTGTGGACTTCAGTAGGCTTTTTTGAGATTGGTATAAAAAGATCTGTCACTGTGTTGGCTGTTGTAGCTGTGAATAAGTTTTTAGAGTACCGGTCTCATGTTCTTAGTTATTCAGAATCCATAGCGTTAATCAAATGAATATTTCAAACCAATTTTATAAAAAAAATTGTTGATAGGTTTTAAAAGGGAGACCCGTAAACAATGATGACATTTACAGTAGTTGTTATTAAAAAAAATTTCAAGGTAATGTGTTTTTATTATGCAATATACATCAATACAAAATATATACAGTTTGACAACAAAATCATAAACTAAATTAAAATATTCAAGTACGATTAGAAATAAACCTAAAATGAGATTAATTCTATTTAAATGCCTTATAATTTTGTTTAAAAATGTGTCATAGCTACATGTAAACTTCAGTTTTTATTGTGTCAGAGATTGCTTTGTCTGCTTGCAGGCTGACTGCTATACAAAATAACGGACTCTATGATGTCATGGTGAATGATGTTGATTCTAACGTCGAAACTACCGTGAACGAATGTAAGAGTCAATTTCATAGTCGTTCCTACCTTGACCTAGAAAGACAATTTAACAGCAGCCCATAACTGCCATTCAAAAAAGCTTTTTGCTTACTCCATTTGAATTAATATGCCAGGTCGTTAAATTAGCGTGACGTCATAGATTTAAAGAAAAATGATTTTCTGTTTTCACTGATTTTAAATGATAGTGATTTCTTGTGGAAATAAATTTGTGCCTTTAAAATTTTGAAATAATTTTAGAGTTTTTCGAATGGCAGTAATGGGCTGCTGTTAAATTGTCTTTCTAGGTCAAGGTAAGTGTCGAGGTAGGAGTTGAGGAACGACTATGAAATCGACTCTAAGAGATCTCTATGATGTATAGTTCATGCGACTAGAAATCATTATCAATAGCCTTATTTATAATTTTTTATGACATCATTTTGGGGTATAGCTGTTTTATTTCATTGTCAGATTCTCACCATTAGATAGCAATTTGCCCACAAACAGGTTTCAGCTACATTGATCGGCTTTGAAGTTCCAATGACCATAATTTTTAACGACCAAAAATTTATTTGACTACCAAAGTGAGTGTGAACCTTTTCAGGGCCATGTTTGCAGCACTAATTTTCATGCCGTGCATTCAGTACTGTTGATCAAACTTGAAATACAAATGCTAGTTCTTCCGTTTTAGTCCATTAACATATGTCACGGCCCCGACTGTTAGAGCGATGCCGGGGGCGGCAAGGATTACATTCGATTAAAAACAAAACGCTCACGTCGAAACTGAGGCAGTCGATATACATTATCAAATTACACGCGTTGCGCCTGCGTCACGTCGGCATTTATCTACAAGTATGGATTTACTTAGCGCGCAAATTGTACCCCCTGCAAGCCGGGGAACAAAGAATTGGCTCACAGCCCAGAGCTCCCCGGGTGAGTCGCAATAGGCGACTAAAGAAGGGGAGCGGTTCTGTGGCGGCCCTCTTACACAGAACCGGACTGTAATAGTCTTGGTTACTACACACGGTCATTAAACTACAAATCATCACTTAGCGCACAAAGATCCATTCTTTGCAATGCTTGGAACGTAGATTAGTGCGTCATGGCATTGACTTAGATCATTGAACTTAGATCATGGCTTAATGCGGGCTTCACATCAAACAACAATTTAGTGGAATAAACATGTTAAAACTCATTAAATCTAATATTCAGACAGTTTTTTGTTGTTCAAAGGTTCTGAATTCTTATTTATGTTACAAAGTTTAGCATCTGCAAAATCTTTAAGTGAAACTCACGAATGCTGAGTTTGTTAATGTTTAGTTTATCAAATTTCAGCGCAAACAATGCTGCTTAAAATTAATATCTTTAAATTTCTACCATTGTAGGCTATAGCATTGTAGGCATTGTAGTGCATTATTTTAATTGAAAAAAAAGATAACAAATTTTTTGCGGTTGTAGCTGATATCTACGCAGCAACAGATATCTACGCAGCGGCGGATATCTACGAGTGGTACGAAGACATCTGCAAAATTCCGAGCAGTTCCGTGTCCGTGCCCCCGTGGGTGGGCGAGACAACTCGCGCGGTGTGTCGCGCGCTGTGCAGCGTCAACTACGACCTCACGTGCAGCGGCTTGCTCTACGACCGTCGTCAGCGCCAGTGCACCCTCACCCCCTACACGGGCGAGTGGGTCGAGGCTGCACAACCCGCCTGCCAGCTAGCGGAAGGACTGGAGTTCTACCGGAGAATTCGGAGTCTTGGTTTGGATATTTCAGATGTACGATTAGCAAAGGAATTACACAGATTTTCAGATAATATTAGGGTCTATGGGTTTACTTTGCTTCAATAATTCGGGACATTGGCTTGCAGAGTTTAGATGCATGAATTATGCAGATTTTCAGATAATGTAATGGATTAATTTATCATTTGCTTGATATATTTTAGGCGGTTCTCTAGTCATCGTTGTTCATTCATAGATATACATTTTTATGTTGTGTGATTAATAACAACAATTATCTCCTAGGGGCACGTTCTCAAACTATGTTTGGCAAATTAAAAAAATCTTTAAGACAATCTTGGAAAATTCTAGTCGTTTGTTGTTTGAAACTCACCAAATAGCCAAATAAACTAAATGATGACGTTGCATCTGATTATTCTAATCAATTTAAATTATTAAAATTGAATTTAAATTATTGAAACTAAATTTGGGGATATTTTTCAAATTTGTGGATTAAACGGTGTTGTTTTACGTATTCTTCATTTTATACTTAATTGTTGCCTTTTTTCTTTTTTATAAAAAGCCACACTTATTACAGAAACGTCTTGAAATTACTTGCTATACCTAGTTCTGTTAAATTGTACTATAATATATTATTCATCAGGGCATGTGCTTTAATGACTTTAACTAATCTATATTAACGTCCTTTTTATCATGTTATCTGTTAATGTTCTGTTTTCACACGTGCTTACACGTTTTTGCCCGCCCTGATCAGGACTGCTGGAGCTGGGTTGCTTCAATGACCTATTACATGTAATTAATATTATTTGCATTTTTTACAGGACCGAGTGAGTTTTACTGTAATTTTGAGGACGAGGATGAGCTTATTAGTTTGGGAGATTATAATCCTTGTCTCATGACCTCTGGCCCGGATTTGAACGAGGTCGGAGAGCTCTGGGCTCTAACTGATGCCATGTCAGCTTCCATGGTCGGGGACAACACTCTCAATCTTGGTGAGCCTCACTAAGTTATTTTTTAGGGTTGTAAAAATTTATAAATATAAATATAAAAGTAGAATTTTAGGTGGGGGGTCAGACACCGTAGTGGGAGGTCGGATTATCAGTTGTAGATTGGGGGATAGGCCTTCAAAATAGGGGTAAACCTCACAAGGTGGCATTATTTGGTTTTCATTTTAAATGCTCTATTTTAAAATGATTTTACTCGCGATCAAGTTTTGGGAATGGAACTCAAGGAGTATAAAAATCAAGAATCGATCCCCTGGCATTCTAGTGAATTTACGAAAGCGGCATATTGCTAAATATTAATAATATTTTAATTATTAAATTTGCACGTGTCGTGGTGTTGAATAACATATAAATGATTTTACTCAAAATATTAACTGTACTTCGTTTAGGGACCGGACACTTCACGCAGATGGTAACCACAGATCTAAGGCCTGGCTACACAGCGCGTCTGCAATCAGGTTATTTCAATACCACCGACAGCTGCCTCGAGTTCTATTACTGGATAGTTCCAGGGTATGATCTGCCGACTCTGTCCGTTATTACGTTGTCGGAGGAGCTAATCGAAACCGTAGTTTCTCTTGTAAATCAGCTAACGCAGCCTGGCTGGAACAGGCTCTTTGTGAATTTACCCTTCGGCGTGAATCGCATCATCATACAGGGTCAACGAAGCAATGCAGGCGCAAGCGGATTGGCTATCGATGACATCGTGTTTGCTTCATGCAGCAGCTTCAGTGAGTTTTCCAAGTTAATTTCTGCATTCTTTCAAATATTTATTATTGCGGAGTAGTAGGCCTAAAGCTGCTTTGTAAATGGTGTCCTCGCGCCATTTTTATGTTTTCATTTGTATCTCATTATAAGTAGATTCAATCTCATTATGAACAGATTGCTTTAAAGCAACTGCAACAAAAATTGCCGCACTAGAGGGTATGATCTGAGAAAGCGAATAGTAGGACCCTACTTATTCAGCCGCGTTCATCATTATCATCATCGTTTAAGTTTTACGTGCTAACACAGGTTGGATGTTTCCCACAATGAACATGACTCCCGATTCTTTGCCATCTCTCTGCTCATGCATTGCTCCTTCATGTCGCCCTCTATTGCTTCTGTTCGTGTCTTTAATATTCTTCTTTTTCTACACGCTGGCGCTGTGGAATGAACCCTAAATGTAGGATGAACCCTCAACAGTTTTGTTTTGCAACATCACTACAAAGTTGCATTTAATGATGATGAGTCCGTTATCGCCCTAGGCTCTGAGAGCGATTGCACGACGAACGCTGTCGAGATTCAGGGGCCCCATTTAGTACATTTCTTAAGAATATCTTAAATTTTATCCTAAAATCAAATTTAAAACAAATAAAGTCCATACGCCAACCGCTGTGACGTCATCATTCGGTTCGAGCGCGACCATACGGACTTTCCAGTAAAAAAGATAAGACTGTTTTAAGATTCTCTTAAGACTATCTTCAGACTAAGATTTTCATAAGATCGCTTCCTGAATGAGGCCGCAAAGCTCTACATGTAATTCCACTGATTCGTTTCCAGCTGATAAACGCGATATTGATTTCCCATTTTAGGTTTCTGTTGCTGTTAATTTAAAATATAGCCGCTGAGAATGAGTGTATGACGAACGCTATCGGGAACGGTTACCGCGGCTCGCAGAGCAGCTCGGCGTGGGGCGAGACGTGCGAGGTGTGGGCGGACTCAACCAGTCCCTACCTCGCCCTCCTGCCTGTCGTCGACATCACGTCAGTGGTCAACCACTGCCAGAACATTCTCGGAGGGAATCCGTGGCCGACACCGTCCTGTCTTGTGTCAGATGCAAGCGGTCAGAAGCACGTTAGGGCTTGCAACATCACATACTGCCGTAAGTGAAGTGGAACACTTGTGTGTAAACAATTTTGTTCTTCTTTACTTAAAATTATCTGAGCACTGTGAGCAATTCATATAATTACATTGCTTAAAATTTATCTTGATATATACTTCTTACCGTAATTACTATTTTTACTCTATAAGTGGCAGCAAGTATTGTAATGATTAAAAAGTTTCATAAAGTATCGTATATTAATGCACAACAACTGTGGATGATGTATTGTATGTCTAATGGAAAACAGATTTCCTGTGTAGGCTTATTGCAATAATGTTGTTGTGTTTGCAGCCTGTCGATCCCCGAATATGTACCAATGTCAAGGAGGGATGTGCATTCCCTCCAGCACGCTGTGTAACGGAGTGAAGGAATGTCCGCTCGGAGACGATGAAACGCAAAGTACTTGTGGTAAGTTCAAGCACTACCAGACTACCTTAGATTCTAATGTGTAATTATTGATTATAATGTGAAGGGATGGGTAGATATTTTAGATGGAGGGTATATAGGTGCAGTGCTCAAATTAATTGAAAGTTACGGGTTTGGATAAAGGATTCTTCATCGGAGGGAGGGGGTAACAGAAATCTTGAAAGCTCTGCTTAGCAGTCATTATGCGTTTTTCAAGGCCGTTTCCAACAGTGTATTTTCCGTCTTGAACTAGCGGAGTGGATAGAATCATCTGCAGCTATATGATGTCTTATAGACGATCAAAAGAGAGCAAAAAAGGCTTATTTGTTCTTTCAACGTCAATGGATGTTCTTTCTGTCAATACATTAATATACGTTTGATTTACCAAACGTAGAGCCAGCTCTAGACTATAACCCTACAAGGGTACCAATCGTATACCAGTCATGTTTCCTGTCTACTTCACCAGGTGCGCTTAGCAGCATTGCATGCAGATTTCAAAGCCCTTACATGTGCGGCTACACGAGTACGACGCTGGGGGCAATGTCGTGGGTCTTCACGTCAGCCAGCGCCACGAGTCAAATACCAGGACCAAATGCTGACGCGGACGGAAGCATCGCTGGTGGGCAACGTCAAGGCTTCCTAAATACTAATATTACTCATTAGTGTACGTGTATTCTATATTCTTTTAATTCATACAAGAAGTGTAGCAAACCAACATGATATAAATTAATTAATAGTTAGGAAAAAAAATGGATACACAATCAGTATGATTATGATGTTACACTAATGTCAAAATAGAAAGTCAGTACAGTATGCCATCACATCGGCCTACTAAAATTGCGGGCATGCTTCAAAACTGCTTCATGCATTTGATTTTCATCCAGTAGGATTCATAATATGATAATTATTGCGATTCAGAATATATTTGCTGAAACGACACGCATAGACCTACTCTTCAGAATCAAGCATGGTGAATAACGAAAAGGCGTCGAGTCATTAAACCCTCGCCGCCTTGTAAACAAAATTCTATAGGCCTAGTTAACCGATCAAATTGATGCGTTAACTACATTGCGGGTGCGACAAATATTTATATTTAATTTTTAATTTCTTCCTCCCCCTGAAGGACCATCAAGCTTCCAGTGTAGCCTAGTGAGGTCAGGGCGAATAAGGGCGTGTGTCCATGGCTGAAAGCATCCAACCTGCTAGCACGGAAAATGGACGGCACGAACGGAAATGCTGATGTAATTGGTGATGATGAAATAATAATAATAATAATCATGGGCTTAGCATACGTTTCGGCATCTAATGATGATGGAAACGTTTGTTTTATTTCATGCGACAGACATTATAAATGCAGCAAAATCTACAACAATACATTAAGCAAGCTGACTGTAACGCATGATGTCACTCCCTACAGAACGCAGCCCTGCTCATAAACTGATAAACAATTTAGTACAGAGACCGGCGTAGTCGAATCCTAGACAGCGTCAGTCGCAGCGTTGTTTCTGCTACAATAAACGCCAAACGATGACTTCAAAACAGTAGAGATAGTCCTTTGCTTCAGAGCGTTAGGCATGGCCGGCTACTCAGTTTTAGTAAAGTCAGAAAAATTGGAAATGAAACCTGGAGTAGATATTTCTATGAAGTATGGCACAATTTTTCAGTTTCCGGCCAGAGAGGTTTAACCCATGTTTTGCAATATCTGCATATTTTTTCCGTTTGTGATCATTAAAAGTAGTCATATTGGTTTCATGGCAGACAGTTAATTCTAGAAGTCGAATAGAATTGCTATTGGCAACAGCAAAATCTTATCTGAAACCTGAGAACAAGTCATATACAAGGAGCACATTGGGTTCAGCAAGGAAGGGGGAGCAAGGAAGCAAGGGATAATGATGATGATTGCAGGCTACTATATGATGGTGAGCGCCGCCGCTGGTCTGGAAGGTGACAAGGTTAGCCTGACCTATCCAATATACAACTTCACCCAGCCGACCCTCGTGACGTTCAGCTACAGCTTCACCTCCTCACAGGGAGGAGGCAGCGTCGATCCGAGCGCCTCTCTCGCCCTCTACGCCTACACGCCCCTCAACGTGCCCGTCGTCCAGCTGGTCGCGCCCCCTCCGGCCCCCGCTGGGGGGTCGAGCGCCGCCTCGGCCGCCGGGGGGGCATGGAGCAGCGCGAGGGTGTGCGTGCCGAGTGGGTCCTACTACCTGGCGTTCGTCGCCACGCACGGCCAGCCCTACGTCACCAACATCGCGCTCGATAACGTTCTCGTTCAGCCGACGCAGTGTGTCGTAACGGCCTGGGTTCAGACAGGTCGCCGCTGCATTTTGTTGTAGAATCAAATTTAATTTCAACTTCAACTTCACTACTGCATTCCACCCTAATGGTTGATTATTTGCAGGGGCAGAAAAATTTAAATTATCTTTGCCAAGGGTGCACGAAGTGACTGAAAATCTTTGCCTCGGCCTGAATTCGAACTGACACGCCGTCGAATCTGTAATCCGAGCTAAGAGATTTAGACAACTCGGCCACAATGCTACATCTTTGAGATTGCTATAAGGCTGGATTTTATAGACGTACCTTTGCTTTTACCTCGACTTATATGCATGGCATAGAAAAACATTTTAACGGCGGCCTATAACTGCCATTCGAAAAATTTCGCAATATATTCGTAATTTTTAAACGCACAAATTTTTTTCCATGAGAAATTACGTTCATTAAAATAAAATTTCAACAGAAAATCATTTTGTTCTAAATTTACAGCGTCGTGTTAATTTAATGATGTTGTATACTGATTGAAATGGATTAAGCAAAAAATTTATTTGAATGGCAGTTATGAGCGGTGTTTGAGTGTTTATTGTTATGTGTTTAATTGCAATTTTCAAATCTGATTATCAGTTTTAAATTCCATTCCAATGATGCAACTCAGTGTAATGGAAAGTAGAGCAAAGCTTGCGTTAGGTTCTTCTATGAATAACCTAATGTTGAATAACCTAGGTTATTCTATAAATAACCTAATGCAATTATGAATGAGCTTAAGATTGATGCTCGTTTTTACTTACATACATGTAGATTGATAGATTCATCCTCTGCAAAATGGATGCTCTTTGATATGGCGATTGCAACAGCGCTATTCGCATGGATGTTAGGCTTGGCACATTTTGGAAAAAAATGCTCAGTAACTATTGAGCGCTGCTATTTCCTGTGCATTTAAAGGCGGATCAATCAACTGCACTTTTCAAAACAATTGGTGTGGATTCCAGTCGTCCTCGACGACGGATAAATTCGATTTCTTATACACCTACAACTGGCAGGACACTGGTACGATGCTCCAGCTGTTTTCACTCACAATAAGGCCTAATTTAGTCAATAAAGTTTAGCAATATATAGACACTTTTCATTGTTCAAGGTTTAGTTATCGGATACTTACTGACCCAATAATTGTTTAAAGCTCTAAATATGTATTACGGTACTTATCCAAAAATCTGTGAGTCAGTATTCTTCTTTCGATTTGACTGTGACGCTAAATTAAATTAAAAATGCAAATAAAATAAAATAAATAAATAAAATAAAAAATAAATGTGATTTTCTCCAGAGGTCCTCGCTAATTTGGTTCAGTTTGTGTCGGAGTGAAATTCGTATTCTGTTGGCTAGTATTGTTTAGATTGTGTGCAGGCTACCATATTCTCTGATTGTTTAACGGTTCTTTTAATTTATTTTAACTTTTGCACCATTCCTTAGCAGTTTTTGACTAAGTTTCGTATGACTTAAGAAATATGGTACTACTAGGATGTCATAGTTTACTCTTACAGGGACGCTTAGTCCCTTCTTTGATGCTCTGGTCTTTTCATTTCTGGTCTCTGTCATTTCACAACTAATGTTTGTTTATAATTGGACATTATCTTGCTGTTACATTGAAATCATTTCAATGTAACAGCAAGATAATGTCCAATTAACTAATGTCCCAACAAAAAATAAAAAAATAAATATAAAAACAACAAAGGGTAGTATATGAGAATACAATATAGCTGGCTCAACTCCTCTGGTTTTGCCTTTACTAGGACGAAGCTCGCCGAGAGCACTTTCTGTTTTGCGCTCCAACCGTGTTACATGCAAATGCTTTACTCTGTCTTCACTCGCAAAGTTGTCATTTCACATTTTACGTGACTAAAATTCTGTTTTATGCTGAAATATGCGATAAACGTCAAGATATGTGATTTTGGACGGAAAATCGTAAGAATTTTAAAAGATTGATTTCTTGAATGAAAACTCAATTGCGATTTTTATGGTCCATATTTATAACGTTTAAAACGCATTCATTCATTTTGTTCTTTGTCTTTGATGCTGCCATCAAGAAACGATCGGATGCACATCGTACTACGGAGTCGAAGGCAACATCTTCTCTCCAAATTTTCCAAGCAATTCTTACCCAAACCAGTTTTGCAACCAGACGATTGTTGCACCACCCAACAGTGCAATAACACTGACCTTCAACAGCTTCGATGTGGGCACTTTCATAGACTCAGAGTGTTACTACGATCGGCTATCGGTTAGTGTAGGCCTCTATTTGGATTTTAGGCTTCTTGTATGTCAAAGGAATCGAAGCTTGGCACTTGTAGTTGAATGATCTTAGTCGCAGAAATCAAACTTTCAAAGAATTTTTTGTTTATTTGCAGTGAAAATAGATAGGCCCAGGTAGACCCATCGCTTGCATTTACATTTAACTATCATCTCTGCATTTGAAAATCACAATATGGTGTAAAATTGTTGAAAATGAACAACGAGCCTAGTGATTGATTTAATTATGCTTTTTGTTCAGATCTATACTCAAGCTAGCCCCTCGAGTGAACCGTTATTTCTCAAATCTCTTTGTGGACAAGACAAGCCTCTGATGATCACGGTTGTGTGTACCAGTTTACAACTTGTTTTTGAGTCAACTTATGGTTGGGGCACAGGCTACAATATTACCTATCGTGTGAAGTTACCACCGAACCAAGGTAAATTAATGCTTAATTGTCGTTTTATGCGAGTGAATTATTCATTTTAACCAGCAACTCTTATATATAATAAAATTTGTTTCAACAAATTAGGCTTCGTCCTATTGTAAATAAATTATCAGTATATTGGTTAACCGTCATCCTCAAACATATTCTCATCTCATCTTTTCTTTAAACAGATTTAACGCTTGTTCTGCAACTTAACATTGGAAGATTGTCTACCATGGACTTCAGTCAAAGCATAAAGTTTGTCTCTCCAGTAGTCGAGCTATCTGCGGCGAGCTGCCTGAGTATTCGCTTCTTTTCAAATTCATTCTTCTCAATCCGCATGGGCTACCAGCTACAGTCCAACTACAGGGAACGAATTCTGTACAGCGCAACCCAGAAGATTTCGATGACGCTGATGATGTTCAGTGCTCCCTACATTCAGGCGGACGATCAGCAGTTTGTTTTCATCCTCGAATCCCGGACATTCACTTCCGGAACGTCTGCAGGCATTGAAATGATAAATATATCGCTGGAGGAGTGTCCATATGGTATGAAACTGGGAGTTAGTAGCCTACATCGGGTAAATTGTTCAGACATTTAGATTTAAGTAGGTTTAGTAGGATTAAATAGTTTTCCGTTGTGGCCGTTGTGGCCGTTGTGTGGCCGTTGTGTGGCCGTCGTGGCCAAGTGATGCTAGTCGCGGTCTTGGATTATGAGTGCGGCAGTTGTCGGTTCGAATCCCGGCCACAGCAAAGATTTAGAGTCACTTCGTGCACTCTTTGGCAAGGGTGGTTTAATTTCGTCAGCCACAAGTGTTCCAACGATGCCTACCAGATACGGTGGAACCACCACCAGCGACCATCAGCTGGTGAAATGGGGCATCACCTTCTCCCAGCAAGGGGATTCCTCGCAAGGGGCTAACACAACAGCATCATGATTCTATCTTGTGTATGACGCGTACCAGTAGCGTACGACGTTGTGTACATATCTGAGTTCTAAATTTCGTCTGTATTCTTTCTCTCAAATTCTCATCAAGTTGCCTACAATGACACGCCCCTGTGGAGCGCCCTCTACAATTCACCGGACATGAACGGTTACCGCGATGTTTCACGGGGCGACGCGACGTGGACCAGGGCATGCGATGGATCTGGAGGCAAGATTCTTCTCACATAACTATACATGTAGCTATCAATCAACTCTTTAATTTTTTTTAAACTTTTCTAAATATGGAGCAAAATCAATTATAAATTTATTTTGCCTTAATTGATGTGTTAGGGTTAGGCTAAGGCGTATGCCTTTTTGTAGATTTTTCTACTGTAGGTTGACCTTGTTAATTTATGAAATTGACTCTTGTAATGACACTTGTGAGGAAGGTATGAATGTGAAAAAACTATTTGTTCTAGGCACTTAAGCAAATTATGCAGTTTTCTTGGTGTGGGCTAGCCCATATATCTGCATGTATTAGTTCTTTTTCCATAATATGTTCATTGCATTGTATTGTACTTAAATTTTAATACGATTTTAGTAGGAATTTCTCCATACGATGAAATAGAGATTCATATAAATTTTGTTCCACAGTTCATGGTTGTTCCAAAAACACATGAACGTAAGTTTTGAAAACACATGAACCCAAGACAATTCTGCATGTGTACTCGCATGCCTCTCATGCAAGTAGCTAAGAATTTTATTTTAAATTTTTTACCAAAGTTCTTTTAAATATTGTGTCAAGTATATGTAGGACAAGACGATTATATTGAAGCGAGCAATTCTTGTTGGCTATGTTTGTTTTGGAGAGAAGCACACTGTATCGCCATATTTTGTTTTGTAGAGTGCAGTTTTCAAGTTGAATTCGTCAGTGGACCGGACGAGCAAGCAATATTAATATCACCTCTATTCAACCAATACAACGACACTACATTCCCCTTTCCATGTTTCCAAGTACAATATCTGGCGCCCTCTGGTGCGCTGGAAATGAAAGTAGAGCTTATGAGGTCTAACGGAACAGTGGTCTCGACATCCAAGCAGAAAGCTTCAAATTTGGCTTCCAATAGTTTTTCCATATACATCGAAAAAGTTGTGGGTGACGACCTGCGACTGCATGTAACTACTCAGCGCCACAGCTACGACAACTGTACTTTGCCCTGCGCGGTTACTGTGCTGGAGGTCTCTGAGACAACATGTTCAGGTGATCTTTAACTTAACTTTACAAGGCTTATTTTGCAATTTACGTATATTTTAGTAAATTATTATATTTATGCACTGACATTATCGACCTAAGGCAGGCACAGGAAGTGGTCAGCGGAATGTAATTTGTTATAAGTCTGCCAGATATACAGAGAATAACGCCAGGATTATAATGGATGTTTAATGTCAGATTCCGAGCCATATTCTAGAATCCGACATTGAAGACCTAATGTATGCTTTTTGCATTTTCCATTATATATTCCCAGTATAGTGTAGTGCAGGAAACACGCGTATTCCAGGAATGTGTGCCCAAACCGTGTTCTATGAACACACCTGTTCGGAACGTATAGAAATCAAACGTTGAATGTCCAATATAACTCTTCGTAGTTTAGATAAGTGGGCCTATAATTTTTATCAATGCCGCAAATATATATTTTTTATATTATTTTGTATCAAACGCAAACAGCACGTAAAAAGTACAAATCGCGCGAGATACAAAAAAGGCTAAAACCACAGGTCCATAAGGGTATACATATAGTGTATACATGGCACCATGTGAATCACATTATCTTAAATGCGACTATTTCTGTTTTGAAACTTTTGGTCCAGTGCCACAATTACACATCCGTTGTACTAGTTGTTTGCAACTACATTGTCTGTAATCATTGATCATTGTTTTTGCAAGTACTATTAATGCCCAACTTGGTTAGTCGCAACTTTTTTCCAGCGTTGAAGCAACCTGCAAACTCTACCTGCAGTCTTACTTTTGGCAATGGAACTTTTCCGGACCAGAATTTTATTGCGGGCAGTTCATGGACGTGCCAGCAGTACTCACACTTTCAAACAGGTCTGTATTCGCTTGCAAAGTTGCGCATGTAGTCATAGATGTTATATCTATCTCCGGTAGATGCTCCATGCTGTTACTAGACTGCAGGGGGGGGGAAGAATCGTCGAAATTGCTTCCAATTCATTTATTTCTGTTATATTGTTGTGACTGTTGTATTGTTGTGACTGTTGTATTGTTGTGACTGTTGTATTGTTGTGACTGTTGTATTGTTGTGACTGTTGTATTGTTGT
>JAQIWG010004136.1:0-16571 GCA_034695025.1 Chamaedrilus cognettii | reverse complement strand
GGGGACGCCCTCCTGGCAACACAGGCATCATCCCTAGTCCACCCAGGCTGAGATAGACACCAAGGCCAAGAGGGAAGCAAGGCCAAGAGGGATGTAGACCCCACAACCAGTTTTTCTTTGTTTGTTGTAGTTTAGGGAACGTGTATAGCACACAAGGTTTATTGCACAGTTCGGTTCCGTGCAAGAAAGCCGGCACAGAACCGCTCCCGCTTTTCTTTAGTCGCCTTTTAGGCCATACAGTCTATGCATGCTGGCTATATGTTCACAATATCCCTAGACAGTACAGATATTGTAATTATGAGCATGAAATAAGGCTCAACTAAGTTCTGTCTAAAGATTTAGGTCATTGCTAATATTGTCTGATCAAAAACTTTTTCTCTCGCTCTATTTTGCAAGTACAACTTGGATCGATGTGAACACAAGATTTGTTTGTAATACACGTTGGAGTTCTGTCTTGACAATGTGTTAATAATTACACATCTACTGTAAAACATGAAATTTTCACGCGCTTTTATTTTGGCGAATTTCGCGAATCGGCAAAACTAGCGAAAATTACACCGAGCGAAAATAAAGCGGCAGAAGCTATTATTCTTGATGCAGTCCTCAAAATCGCCAAAACAGCAAAAATTTCGTGTTCTACAGTATCCTAGATCATGGTGTCAAGACACAGACATCTAATCTTAAATTGTAAAGGAGCGACTGAAAATGTAGTCATATCGTATTGCTTGGGGATTTAGGGATGTAATTTGTATGCCTTGTTATGCAGTTTTTGCTTTTTTTAGTTTATTTTTGTGGTGTGTTCAGTTAGACCTACTAAAATATTGACTGAAACTGTAAATAAGTGTCCAGCTATAGATTAATATTTGTTTATATTTTTATTATATTATATCTGCCTCTGAAAGCTTGCGATTGACCATGATTGATTATTAAGGTTTTGATTGTAAATGAAAGATACTACTACTGGATCTTTCATGAAAAAACCTATTGATTGAGAGGCCAGAAATTTTACTAAACTTTTCAAAAATTGAATCCCTGAGAAGAAATTGTTGCGCGGAGTCTACGAAATTGCTTGAAATTTTCAAATAGTTTTCAATTGTAAATAGTGAATTCAAATCTACTTTTTCTATTTTTTGAGAAGTTAAAACAAGAGCACAACGCTGGACACTTACTGTAACATTCAGACATACTTTGAACTAAATGATATAATTGGCTTCAAAACAAATGAAATTAAAATAAACAAAACGTCCGTTAAACAATTTGAAGGTTCGTGGCTAAATTTCATTGTCACCTTGTGAAATACAAGAGCCTCAAGTCCACATGGCAAGCATCGTCTAAGATCTATTTTATTGAAACAACAAATTGATGCTTCGAATGAACAAAGTGCTTAACTATCTCAACCAACTTCTGCGTAATAACTGTGAATCACCAACTTGATAAAACGATGATCTTATTCCTGATCTTTCTTTACAATCCTCTGCGTTAGACCACCAAGTGCTAAATGGCTCAATTGTGCTTCGAGTCGGGCGTTGCAAATTATTCTCAGATCTCCAGCGGCAATGGGAACACTTTTATTGTACAAGATGATGGCATTGATGCCCGGAGTTAAGTTTAGTCCTGATAAAACACGTGTAGCGTTACATCTGCTCCTTCTTTAACAAGCGTAGTACAACTGCTCAGCCTTTAAAAAACCATGTAGGCCTACGCCATTATAATTGGTTTTTACGTGTAATGCTACGTGTGCTAAACTTAACCCCGCCCATGCCGTTATTACAACCAGGCAAGCCGAGATCTATGATAGCCACAACAATTATAGTGGTAGGCATTCATCCAGTAAAGGGCAACTGTGGCAAATTGTCAGTCGCGTTCTGCCGTGTAATTTTTGAGCTAGGCCAAATGCTATGAATCGCTTGAAAACTTTGAGACAACGTCTCTATTTTCATTTTATTCAGGCAGAAAACTAACGAACAGTAACAAGGACTCAAAGACAATTAATTCCGTGAGCGTCGAGTGTATTCCATCATGCAACTGTTAGCTACCGACGTTCATCGCAACAGAACCAGTAGGTCAATCCATGATTATAAAGCAAAGAACAGAACTTACGAGTCACTAAAACACACAAACCAACACTAGCCACAAACGACACGGTCGCGTCGATGCCCCAGCGCCGCAACGTACAACTAATTTATTTGTAAAGAATCCCTTTAGCCTAAAAAAGATTCAGCATTGGATCTATATAACTGCATTGAAAGAAACAAGTGATAAGCTCAAAGTCAACTATTTTAAGCAATTGTGTATGAAATTTTGTCCAAACGTTGCGCAACATTATTTAAATCACTAGAGTAGCTGCTGTTAGATATGGCATCATCACGTGCAACCGCAATATGCCTCAGTAGAGGTCTACTGAAAGAATCACGGCAACAACATTAAATCAATTACGCGCTAATCTTCAATACAACTAAGGCCAACGCGCACGTAAAACCGCGATTTCGTGTATGCACGAAAAAAGTACTAGCGGAAAAATGACGTCACAGTTTAATATTGACTGCTACCGAGTGCGTGTGTTCGCAGCAGCAGTCATTATAGCGCTGCGACGTTAACTCGCCGGTTGGTATTTTTTTTCACATATGCATGAGATAGCGCTTATACACAACGTTGGATTAGTTGGTCATAAAGTGTCAGCGCAACTCATTTTGTTAGGCGCACTATAGGAGCGTGAATTAACAACTGGCCACAATTATAAACATGATGCCTAGTGATGTATAAACATATTGTTTGTTGACAAATGAAGATCAAGTTGGAACAACATGAATGCTCATCACCGGACTTAAATGTCACAGAATCAGATCATCCGATGCCATCATAAGTATATTTTTAGCAACAAAGGCTCAAACGACTGTTCACCAGAATTTAATTTAGCCCCGAAAAAGTAGGAGTAGTGCTACGTCTGCTCCTTATAAAACAGGTGCAGTGCTATCAACAAGCCTTCAAAAACCGCAGAGGCCTAGGCTACGCCATCAGATTTAACGCGTAATACTATGCATGTCCATTTCAAATTAGGCGTACAAGCTACCTAAAAAATCTTATTCGTGGCGATCTACGCCTACTAAACTTAATCCTGCAGTTCACTATCATTAAACACCAATTTTGATATAGTGTTATGTGTCAAATGTCAATAAAGTGATGCTAATTGTTGGACAGTCACAAAGTGAATGCAAGGCAATGTCTAAGAATGCTATTGCAACCCTAACAAGCAAACTCTTATGTCCAAACCTAATCCAAACCACACGCAGTCACTCAGTCTAACCTAGGCCACCCACGATCAAACCCTGCACAACAGTCGCTCAAAGTAACACAAACGACCGGAAACCACATAGCAACACACCGGTCGATCCCACATCACAAATTCGCACAATAGTTGCAGCACCGATCCCCTCCCCAACGAACAGAAATCGCCAAAATAAAAGAATCCAAACATCGTTCAGCCTACATCGTTCAAAAATGCATGCAGCTCTGCAAAGTGCAAAACACGCCAAGAATGGTTCAAGGATTGGATCACACATTCACAAATCTGTAAAGGAACGCTAAACATGTTTCTTCTAAAATACTGAGCAATCGACTCAACCGACATTGGTCAAGCTTGAAATTTGAACGTTGATCGATTCGTTTGAGCCAAAGTTTTTGATGAAAAATGTTTAACGGTTTCGTAAATTTTCTGTGAAAGTATCCTAGACAGAATATTTCCCTTGTCATAATCCCTCATGTCCCTCCCAGGTTCATGAGCCATCCACACACCATTCTGGGTAGCAACCAACAAACCGATGGCCTAGACCCTGAAGTCAGATTGCATGAACGCGCATCAAAATCTAAATTTAGATAGTCACAGACTGACCGATCACTGCGCTTGAATCATCAGGAAATAAAGATCTCATGATGGTTCTCGCGCTTTGATTGGTCAGTGCTATAACTCGATCTGATCTCAGTACGCAACCCAATGACGTGGGGGAGCGTCTGTGCGTCAGCAGTGCCACAGATTAAACGGAACCGTCGCGCGGCCACGCGCTATAACTGAGCTTCCTATCGAGAGCAGCGTGATTAGAAGTCCAAGCAGAGAGTGATAAGTCGACAGCCAGTCCACCACCACACCGTAGTGTTCCCAGGCTGTGACAGGAGGTACGACCGGCCATAGTGCGCCGAGGGGGAGGGCGAACCAGTCGAACAGCAGCAGAGGTGGGGTCAGGGCGCCCCGCCCCCTGCAGCCCCCCCCCGGACAGTCCATCTAGGCCTTGCCGACCTTCATCTCTTTGACGACCTCCTCTGCCAGAGCCTTCCACACCGTGCCCTATAGGGCACAGACAAATAGATACAGGAGACAGACAAGTAGAGCTACATGACACAGACAGGTAGTGTGCTACAAGACACAGAGAAACAGAGCTAGAGGACACAGAGAAGTAGTGCTACCGAGAACAGACCAGCAGCCATACTGAGCGCAGCCTAGTAGCGATAAGCTTTGGCAATGTATAGAGCATTTGTCTGATAGCAATGAAATTTGATACTAACAACTTAACGAGAAAAGAAGAATGGCGAATGAGGTATCTCACCACTACATGATTCTGACTGCCTTCAACCTCAGCTCACTTACAAGTAATAATAAATTTTAAATAAAAACAAAGGCAAGAAGAAGAGAGTTCCCCTCCTCACCACAACGCGCTCGCCGCTGGCCTCAGCCTGAGCGATGAGCTCACGCACACCGGCCACAGTCGGCGTGGTGCAGAGATCCGTCAGCTTGAGGTCGTCTCTCATGTCGCCGTCCTCGTTCATCATTGACAGAAACCCATCGTCAGTCACGTCCACCACCTGCAGCCATCACTCCACAATACAGCTGCTTGTAACTGCAGGGAATTAGGTTGATTGTCATGTCGTCATTATCATACCTTCAAAATAGCAAACAGCAACTCTGCAATACTCAACTGCGTCGTCGACAAATTCACCAAAAAAGCAGCAACAAGCGAATTATTTGACAATCTTATCTATGCCGCTGCCTTTCAATTTACCGCACGTAAATTATACGCAATATTTCCATAGAAATATATTATAATTTCAAAAGTTCTAATAGAAGACCATCTTGCAGAAGTTATAGCACGAAATGAGAGCCAGAGCATGAAGACGACGAACCTCAAACTCCTTGCGCGTGACGTTGGGCACCTGCATGTTGTGGGTGGAGGGACAGATGTCCTCACACTTCTTGCCAGTGAAGATGTCGATGCCGACCAGGTGAACCTAACCACACCACCAACGTCAGTCCACACTAGCGCTGCGAGCGGTAAATACGCTACCCGCAGTTAAAGTAATTACCGGTACGTAATAGTAATTGCATCATTACTGCAACGTATATACAATGTCAAAACTTGTAAATCTAGTCCACACCAGAAGTTAAATTTATGCCAAGCAACTAAATAAGAGTTAAATAACACTAATGTGCCACATTGAATAGCACACTACCTGCAACAGCCTCTATCCTGTGCGCAATTATGACTACTACGCTAATAAAAATTACATGAAATGAGTTTTCACTATATAATTTAGCAGATTTATAGTAAATAAACATTAGCTTGGTATCTAACGTCCCCGGTGATACCATTAGATGCTGAAACGGAACTTAAAACTCATGATTGTTACTATTAGTATCTACTGCGAGCACTAAACTCGCACAAATGATACCCATTATGGCTGCATCACCTCAAAATAAAAGAAATCGAAAATCATCAAAATAACTACTCATCATGAACTACACTCGAAATTATATCATCAAAAATAAAATTATCCAAATGGCTGACGTAATACATTACCGTAGTATAATTTTATGCCCAGTACGATCTACCTTGATGTGCTGATATACCAGTCTTGGGCGCGGCCATCTCGATGATCTTGCTACTTCGGTAATGCATTACTACCTTAATATACTACCGTAGCACCATTTAACCATGTAGGAGGCCCCACCTTTGCGTGACCGTGTTTGCCGGTCTTGGATGTCGTCATCTCGACGATCTTGCACGGCTTGCTCTTGAGCACGACGAAGCCCCCCTTGCGAAGGGCCGAGCACTGCTGGGGGAACGTCTCTGAGGCGCCCGACCCACCCGTCCCCTCGAAGTCGTGGTCGTGATCTCCGCCATCCGCCATTTTGTGGAAGGGAGAAAGGCCGCCGGACTGCAGAATGGGACAAACTGTGCCTGTAACAAGACATTAACGATAGGATAATATCACAGCGTCGTCAAAATAGCAAAAATCTATTGTTGGGAAAGGACAACAGTGCAGGGGTCATAAAATTATCGTGAATCTTAATCCCACCTTAAACACTTCGCCTTAACCCTAACTGGGCCCTAACCCCAACTTGCTAACGCTCCGCTTTTTCTTCCCTTTCCAAACAATAACCAAACAATAACCAAATCTAGTTCGCATCGTTCTGAATGATTCATATTGTACGATGACTCAGCCGGTTCTAATTATAATAGTAAGAACACGTGAGTTTATATATAAAACGGCAAAAATTAATGCTGGCATAAAACTCTATGTCTAACTCAGAAACTGTCGTTGAATGGCGCGACAGATTGAGCAATAAATTATTTTTTATATTTGGATTGGAACTCCCTTCCCCAAACCACTTTGGAACATATCTGAATTCATTCAAAATGGCTTTGGCTTTAAAATAAAAAAATTAAAAAAATTGGGGCCGGGTTATTTTTGTCCGCGCGCACTGCAAAAAATCATCCGTTAGAGTGGAGTATAGTAGTGAAGTTGAATAAATTGAATTGAATAAAACTGCAATCGTGTCGCCCCTTCAGCTAAATGTGTTCCAAATAAATGTACGTTTACAACCAGACCCAGCACAGCCTAAGCTCACAAATCACCGTGTGCCTCGCTGCATTTAGCGCACATCTGATTGGTAGCCTAAAAATTTAAACTGGCCAAATCCGGAGAGGGGACAATTAGGAGAAATTAGTTGAGAGTTCGACTCACGTGTTTACGGCAGCAGCGGAACGAGAAAGAGAACCTTGTGGCAGCCGACAGATGGCGGCGAACTGCTATAAAGCAATTTAGCGCCAAACATATTGACAACCAATGAAAACTGAGAATTATATTAATTTCTCAGTTTTAGATTGCTGTTTAATCTGTGCTAATAGGTCAAAAAAGAAAACAGTCAAATTTTATTTGATAGTGTCAGACAAAAGGACTGTCGGCAGATTGTGCGACAAACACATTGCAAAACACATTGCAAAACACAGTTCAAAAATATGTTGCACAACAATCAAAAATTACAAGACGCAAACCAAAAATTTAGGCCAAACAACAAAAATGTTTGCTGCAATGACTGCGCTGTTTATGCACATCTCATGCATTTGTGTTTCAATCTTGTTTCATTTTTCATTCTTCGACTCGACTGGACCTACTTTACGTCAGCAAATCAGTGTTCTCACTTTCCGAGAAATTGCTCAATTTGCGAGCAATTTGGGGTGGTGCAAATCTCCGTCAGCTTCCCGCCTCCGCTTCTGAACTCGTTTTGAAAGAGAAACACGACTTTGGGGTAAAAAACGTTGCTAGATATAGCATATTTTGGGCATGGATCCTGAATCGAGCAATGCTGATTGCCATCGAGCACTTTTGCCAGGTCGGCTGAGCATCCTGTGTCATGTCAAGTGAGGACACTGCAGTGAAGCAAAGCGAAATGATTGGCTGTCCATATGTCTGTCCCTAGTCGACAAATAATCTAGAGCATCTGTTTTTTATCATGTAATAGGCCTAATTAAATGCTCGCCTAACTCGTGACTCAAGTTAGGCAGAACTGCCCCCGTAATCGCAGGTGCCCGATGGGAACAAAGGAAGCGGGCGTTATGAGGCCCTTCCGCGTCGACTTCAGGGAGTGCCTTAAAGACTCGCCGGCCTTTAGGTATATTTGGACAAGGGGCGTGTGCTGCTCTTTATTATTTTCACGTCCGTTTCCTTGTTAATGACGTCAGCTGCGATCGCTTTTACGACCTACTTGCAATTATGGCCGTGATCTTCTTTTGTTGCAAATAGTTGTACACAATCTATGCAGTATACTGTGCATTGCATATCATATAGATTATATGCAATCATTAGTTACTAGGCTCTATAATTAACTAAATCCAAGTATACCGAAGTACACCCAATTCACGGTGCACTGAAATTGCGGCGCTATGGTATTTTTGTAAATTTAGCTTAACAGAACAAAGTCGAGATGACTAAATTGCTATAATCCAATTCTGTAAAGCTTTGACAATTTGTGATTAATGACGTATTTTGATGCTTTGTGTTGTAGAGCGTCGTTGGAGGAGGCAGAACATGATTTAGACGTGTTAGAAGTCAAACTGGACAAGGTCTATACTGCTATATTTAAGTTTCGACTTTTACAATAGGTTGAAGTACTATTTACATTGCTGGGGTAGTACTACTGTAATAGCAGCAGTGGTAACTTATTGCACGCCTATTTATCAATTAATCAAGGGTTCCGTGGTAGTGACAAAAATTTTATAATGTGATATGGATTAAATTGTATGATACCGTACCGTATGAATTTTTGTGATAAGAAATGGATTTTGAAATGGATACGTAACTGCTGTATGTGCATTCAGCTGATGAAGCTCTGTAATGGAATGGTGGAAGCTGGTAAAGTCTTCAGCTCAGCCAACAGGTCCGAATATTTATTGTTATGACACGGTGTACTGAAATAATGGGGCCATTCTCATTTACATGTGCGCGGAATTCTGCAGAAGATCTTATGAACATGCATTGTAGAGTGAAACTAAGAATAGTTTCTATTTGAGTATCAATATGATGACTTTTTCATGTGAAGAATTGTTTCAGTGTGTCGTAAATATTTGCATATACACTGTAGGGCCTATTGTACTGTGCAGGCATGCAACAAACTATAATTAAACAACGCATTATATTATACTGTGATATATTTTGTGTTAATTTCTATAAATCAATGTTCCAGCGCGTCTGCACTCCTGGCGACTCAATTTTTTTCTCAAATACTTTTCTATTAGTTCTTTTAATTCTATATCGTTTACTGGAATGATCAACTAATAATATTGGCATGCGTGAGCCTACTATATATTACTTCTTTAAGATATAAGCCGTTGTCAGACGGCTTGTTTGTGTTCTGCGTGTGCAGTGCCTTTGTGAATGGCCTGAGGGATGTAGCGGCTCACTTCAAGGACGACGCCTCGACCACGGTCAGATGGAACTCTTTGCCATTTTCTTCTTACACTTCTTGTTTCTTGACCGTTATTTCCTAGACCATGCTGAGCGTAGAGTATTATCCAAAGGGCTGTTTAGGTGAGTATGCTTACAATATATGCAGTATGTTTGCATTTGTTTGGCTGTAAGTTTTAACATTAGTATGGCAGCCTATTTCACGCTGTGCAGCCATTATAGAAATGATGAAATAAAAAAAAAATTGTTTGTGAAATGGAATTAGATTACTTTCAAAGGGCATTGATGTCAAATTTTGCTGAATGTTATATTGTCTGGCCGAACGGTACCATAGGTAATATCGTTGAAAGTGAATTTTTCTAAATACTTGACTGGCAATTTTCTATGAATTTCTTTAATGGTGATTTCTTTTATGCATTCTAAATTTGTAGTTTTAAGTCTAAAGCATATTGGAGGGAGGGAGAGCTGTGAAGTTTTGAACCAATAAATATAAAGCTAACTTTTGCAGCTTGCAATATTAAATTTGTGCGAATGGTATTTAGAATATATTTAGAATTAAGCACAAATGCACAAAATATCTCGACTATTAATTTTCTGTGTCGAACACATTAGGGTCAAAACCAAGTGTCTGTGAGTACATAGTTTAGCATGCATATTGCTGCTTTCTTTACTTTGACTGAAAAGTAATTCGACAAATAATTCTGTCGAATACATTGGCATCTTTTGACCTCAGATTTGATTGCAAGTTGGCATGCTCTAGTAGTTCATATATACGTAACATGTATTTATCTTTGTTAACATAATAGCAAGTAGTGATCTTTTTTCAGATTTACCCGCAATTTGTGTCGTTGTTAGTTCTATTGTTGTATCTGTTTATAGGGAAGGCAGCAATGTAATGCGGAGCGTTGTAAATTGGGTTTCTTAATATGCTGCTATGGGATGACTTTTCACGAGCGGGCTATTTTCTCTAATTGTTTTTGATGGGCCTCGCTGAATTGTTTCAATGATATCAATTTGGCGCTTTCCACATTGTTCCTAAAACTTATCTATGTGTACTGTGGAAGCCTCTTGTAGGCCTACTTCAGTTCTGCTATAACTTGCCTTTCGATTGAGTATTTTTTCTTTCTCGTTCAATGGCAGTTTTCTTAACCCTGGACACTTTCCTATCTGCACCGCTGTAGAATAGTTATACTCAGCGACTTCCTTGACATTACACGCATGGATAATTAACGCTATAATGGATGGATCCAACGTGGGATTTAAATAGTGTTGTCAGACTAGAAAAGCTTGATCTACTCTTTGATATGTTATTGGCATGGATCGATTTGTTTTGTGTATTTGACAAGATTTAAAAGTTTGAATTTTTATGGATATTAATTATTGTATTTATAATTCTACAATGACGTGTCAATATGTGACGTCAATAATGTTCAAATTTACAATCAGTGCATTGTGCTTTTTATTCTCGATATGTGTAGTAAGTATTTTGATTACCGTATATTGAATTTTGATGTGACATTTAATTAACCTTCTTAGTGGTTCCGTCAAAATTCTTTCATCTTAAACCATCATAGACTTGTGCTTTAATTTTCTTAAATTGTATTAAAGTACTGATTGAAATCAGGCGCATTGTTGGTTTGCAATTTCATATGTTGGTACTTTAGCCTGCCACGGTTCTGCATAATTAAAATGCATATAAGCAGCAGTCTTATATCATTCGTCTAACTTCATCGGAAGATGAAATGTGCTGTAAACAGATATTGAATGGCATTGTTTGTGTTCAGGATGCGCTCGGTCGCTTCACTCGAATGCTCAGCGAACTGCAGAAATACCACAATGTCAGTCTTTTTGGGGCTCATTGTATACAACTTACTTCTTGAGGCTCATTAAACACTGATCTATATCAAGCAGAATGACGTGCTGTATGAGCCCTCTAAGTGCAATATTTATGCGTCATGACAGGCCAAAGACCGAAGGATGTGTATGTCACTCTCCTACATAGAAGAGATACAATTGAGTGATTGATTTCAAATGTAGGAGGTGGTGTTTTTTAGATCGCGATCGTCGTGTATTTGTTTAACGTACTGAATCACCACGACGCATGGATGTCCAATGGAAGTAATTTAATTAAATGTTTGTATGCGATCTGACTAGTGAGCATTATCTATGTGTTCAGATTCTCATGGAGCAAGCTCATCGGTCGATCGTTAAAACTCTCAGCAACTTCATCAAGAAGTGAGACCCTCATGCTGGCTAGAGCTCACTGAACCACTAGCAGATATCAGGGCCTGTTTGGCGTATTGGTGCTAGGCTATGTACCAATGTGGTATGTACCACATTGGATGCTTTGCTTTTTATTGTTGCGTCCCATGCGTGTTTATTTGTGTGCCGGTTGATACTATACTTCGCGTATTAATAAAGGATATATATAATATCATTTGCGATTTATAATTGACAGCATTAAAAGTGTTGGCTATTGAATATATACGATGCATTGACAAAACATCACATCTGATCTATAGTAGTTCTGATTTGGCATGGAATGGAAGTGTATATGTAGGCCCTGTTTAGTTTGTCTGCTGATCAGCTGCGATGATACTGATCATTAAGTTACTGTCATGTGTGGCCTCATTTCTCGCACTATTCAGTGATGTCAAGGTCGACACGCATAGGTTGTTTGATGCCCAGTGGATGCCAGAGCTGATTTCTACTGTCTGATGCCCTTGCCAGTTCTTTTGTAAATTATCTCGCACAATCTGCTGGCGACTATTGTGTTTCTACCAGTCCTGCCATTCATCGTATGCTATTGTGAAGCAATCATGAACTGTTGGTGAATTGAAGCTTTTGCGTAGTAGTGCGCTGGGCTTCTCGTTAGTGGTGTAGTGAAGCTTGTGTGTAGTGGTGTGGTCGTGTGGTGCGTGTAGTGGTGTAGTGAAGTTTGTCTGTAGTGTAGTGATTATGTGGTAGTAGTGTTTTGAAGCAGTGCTGCTGCTACTGCTGCGTGCAGTGCTGCTGCTGCTGCGTGCAGTGCTGTTGCTGCTGCATGCAGTGACATCCGCAAGGTGAAAGAGACGCGCAAGCACTTTGAGAAGATCTCCAACGACACGGACGCAGCGCTCGTGCGCAACTCTCAGGTGCTGCGCAGCAGGGCGCACGAGGGGGAGGAGGCGGCCAACACCCTCACTGCCATGTACTCCTGCTTCTGCCATGTCTCACTTGACTACGTCTTTCAGGTGAGGCCCCGCCTGATTATTAGTTTTCGTTGCATCTTCAAAAAAGATACATGACACTGTTGATTATTTGAATAGCAACTGTTATTGTGATGATAGATTTAGAGTCTGTTTTGACATCCGAAAGCGCTAAATTGCGGATCTCAACCTTTTGTTGGTATGGCTTCTCTCATTTGGATGCATTAGAGAATCAGTGTGTTGCTTATAATTGTACATACCCCAGTGGTTAATTGTGTGCGATTAGTTTAGTTGAAATGACAATGGCCTATGGTGATATGATGTGTGCTTGCCGTGTGGTCTCAGATCAACGTGCTTCATTCGCGTAAGAAGTTTGACGTTCTCGACACGGTCAGTCTCGATTTGTTCACTTCGATATTGGACTATATTGGGATTAGTTTGTTATGTTTTATATAATGTACTGTTTACTGATGTTTGTCTTTAGAAATAAAAGTTGAAGTTGCACTGTCAAATGTTCAATCATTAAATCTGTTCTTTGAGCGCTGCCATTAGTTTAAACGATTGCTTCAAATCTTAGCTTTAAGAAATATAAGAAACTGTAAATATTAGAAAATTTATTCAGGTTGAAGTTACCATGTAGATTAGTAATTAATTTATTTGTTGGTATAAGGTAGCGATGCGATATTTAGCAGAATGCTTGTGAAAACTGGTTTTGAAGCGATGATTTTTGTCCTTCAGTACAATGTTTTTTTTTCTGATTACTGATCACTATGTTTTTCATTTTCTTCTAAGGCCTAGATGCATCTAGGCCTTAGATGCATGGCATGACTGCCTTAGACTAGTTCTTTATACAACCTATATTATGAAGAATTATGATTCACTGCATGTTTTCTGTGCGCGTACAGGTGCTGGCCTACATGCATGCACAGAACACGTACTTTCATCAGGGTCACGACCTATTCGCTGACGCCGAGTCATACATGAAGCAGGTCGCAGCTCAGGTCAGGGCAAAGGTCAACGACTGCTTAACTTGTCTTTTGGTGCTAGTTTTCAGTCTGAATTTATAGCGCATTATCTAATAGGGCAAGGACCCACGGCCACAAAATATCTTAGTACCGTACGTCATGAATCTTTTCTAGCACATGCCATATGAACACGACGAAGGTGGTCCGTGGCCAATGTAGGATTAAAAAATGGATTTGTATTTTAATAGTAATGGATAAGTTGATCCAGTTCGTATCGTGATTATGCGTACTGTAATTTTTTTGGCGTATTTTTCTTTATGAGCCCTAATATTGTAATTATGATATGCATGCGTGTGTGTGATCAGTCGGAGAAGCTGAGTGCGCAGGCCGCTGGGGAGAGGAAGGACATGGAGGACAGACACTTGCTCGTCCAGATGCAGAAGGTACTCGTCACCCAAACCTGCACCCTCCTCCCCCTAGACTTATAGTGATTCAGTTTGATTGTTTGCACCATGCGAGTATTGTATACTGGTCGGTCATCGCTGCGTGTCGTCTTGTGTTCTCTCACTTATTAATTTAACATTAAATTATGTTATTTCTTCTTATCGTCTGATGCGCTGATGTTATTTCCATGAAATTTGATGCATCATTTGATCTGGATCACAGCATTTAATGCCGATTGGTTCAGTAGCCTAACCATCGTACTTTTGGTATTGTCTGCCTAAATTAGAATGCAGCTAGTGTAATCTTGTATTCTCTGCTCTAATTAGGGTACAGCAGTGTAACTTTGTATACTCTGCTCTAGTTAGTGTGGGAGTGTAGCCTTGCATACTCTGCCCTAATCAGGGTGCGGGTGCGGGCCCGGTGTCGGCCCCAGGTGTCTCAGACTCTACTGATGCCCCCCCAGTGCTCATGGAGGGATATCTCTTCAAGCGGACGAGCAACACTTTCAAAAGTTGGGTCAGGTTAGCACTCCTCTCTTCTGCGCTCTTTTGGGTTTAGTTTTTAATTTTATTCCGATTTGCATTTTTTCATAACTGGTATTGTGCCGTGTATCAGCTATTGATTGAGTTCTTGCCCTCTCAGTTACTCGTTCTGCCACCTCTAAAAGAATAAACTCGAAAAGAATAAAAAGAAAAGCTGTTCTTTCGTTGTATAATGTGTGGCTTTGTTCAAACTGCCGTCTCTATGCATCCAGTCGTGCCTTAATATGCGTAGTTTGCGTACGCTATACTGTTAAACATTAAATTTTGACGTAAATGTAATATTAACGAATTTTGTGAATCGGCATAACCTGCAAAAATTACATGCGCCAGAATAAAGCTGCAGAAGCTATTTATAAAGCTCCGTCTTCAAAAACGCGAAAATGAAGTGCAGCTAAATGTTTTAGAGCCAAAACTTCCAAAATAACACGCCGCTAAATTTAATGTTTTACTGTATTTAATATTGTATGACAAACGCTAGGCAGCGCTTTGTTTGGATCGCCCTGCTGCCCGCGCTTGCTATGTGTGTGTGTAGCGCTAACGCTCAGACGCTGTTTTGAGCTACGTTTGTTATAGACCATTCTCTACATTGCGTTCTAAGACGCGCTACTGTCATGGTTAATTGGCTATGCGCAGACGCTGGTTCATGATCGTCAACAGTCAGCTGGTGTACCGCAAGCGCTCCAAGGATGAGCTGACCGTGATGGAGGAGGACTTGAGGCTGTGCAACGTGCGACCTTGCTGTGACGGGGACCGGCGCTTCTGTCTCGAGGTCCTCTCTCCAGCCAGGTAGTTTTAGTAATACTGGGAGTAGTGGGAGTAATGGGTGTAGTAGTAGTAGTAGTATACCATGCTGCAAGCTTACTTTGCATATAGCATTGTCTGTGCTTGATCTCACTTCCTGTAGGACTACTTTGCATACAGCTGCGTTGTCTTTGTTAGAATTCACACGCTGCAAGCTTACTTTACATATATCTGTGTTTCTGTTAGGACCCACATCCTGCAGGCTGACTCGGACGCAGATTGCCTAGCCTGGGTTCAGGCCATCCAATCTGCCGTCTCCAATGCGTATAATGTGCGTCACTGCTCCGTCGATAACTCGGTCTGCTTTCGTGATTTTAAGTTTAGGTTTGCTAATATTAGCCCTTTCACTATATTTCCCCTTGCGGTTAATCGAGTTTTCAGAATCTGAATATCAGCTCCCATGAGAGCTAAAAAGATGAAATTAGCATCAAACTGCTTGTCTTGAACAGGACAATTGACTCATGAAAATAGTTGAAAATGAAAAAAAATATCCGGGGAAGGTATCTAAAACTGTGGAATCCCAAAAAACTTTTCCAGAACCTCATTCATGACCCGACACGACTAACTATGATCGTCAACTAAATATGATCTTCAACTAAACATGATCCTCAACTAAATATGATCCTCAACTAAATATGATCCTCAACTAAATGTGATCCTCAACTAAATATGATCCTCAACTAAATGTGATCTTGACAGCCGCCGGGTCTTGAACACACGACCGCGCGCATGACAGACCGGCGCCTTCGCTGCATGACTGAGCCACCGAACCGCTCTTAATTCTGAGCTGCGGTTGTCTATTTATTGTGTCTAAATTTATTTTGTGTACAATTTATTGTGTGCACAGGAGGACTCGTGCCGACCCCATCTGAACGCCGCCCCCCCCAGGGGGGGAGGGGGCTCAAGGGACAACCTCGCCGGCTATGGGGACGTGGGGGTGGAATCCAGGGGGCTGGACGGGGGAGGAGGGGGGGAGGGAGGGGGGTCGTCGGACACAATTAGAAGCGGGGGGTCGGTGAAGAGCAACAGCAGCGGCAGCAAGCCGACCGCCGTACTGTCGAGGACCGCCAGGTGTGTCCACTCAACATTTGCTGCGTACATTTTGTCTGTTCTTATTGCTTGTTCTTTTTTAATATTATTCGTACGGTATGTCTATATAGAGCTGGGTCATTCCGTCTCAACTCAACCAATATTGGAAAAAGTTCCCGGGTGATCACCTCGGATTTGCCCGATTTTTTTACCATGCAGGCAGGCATATTCAAGATGAAAATTCCCAAAATTTGAGCACTGTACTCCCATTGGTTGCTGAGATATGACAGTTTTTTGTGAGGTGGGGGTGCGCGCGTTTTACGCCGTTCGCGAAATTGCGTGTTTAAAATGCCCACTTCAAAAGCTAA
>JAQIWG010004135.1:0-16576 GCA_034695025.1 Chamaedrilus cognettii | reverse complement strand
ATACATTAAAATACATTAAAATACATTAAAATACATTAAAATACATTAAAATACATTAGAGTCCATTGCCATACGTTGAAATGCATTAAAATACAATCCAATACAGTGAAAAACATTAAAATACTTAGAAATTATATTTCTTAAAAAGAATTTTTAGAATGCAAATAAAGAACGCAATACAAGTATAAAAAAGAAGAATACAAATTAAATTCATTATTTAATTTTTCTGCAACGTTTAACAGTCTAGAAATGCAAGATGCTCGAAGATGTATCTTCGATTATGATGAATTTTTGCATTATTGATGAAAAGCATTCGAACCTGTTTATTCCGTATCCAGTACTGACAACCATGAGCAGTAAGTGGGTGAGACTGATCTGAACCGTGGACACAAGCATGCCGACCCACTGAATGCCTGACACTGCACACAGAAGACAACACTGCCAGTCTGGCTCGCAATCAACACCGAAGACATCCAGTGACAATATAACAAACGATTTACAAGTCATATACACTATTAAAAAATTTAAATCAATTTTATTTAAACCTATCCAAATTTAGATTACGTTCAAAGAAAATTGTGAACATAAAATCACTGTGAATGAGCCTCAGTAAATTTAACATACAAAAACAATTGCATCTTTAAAATTATACTACGATTCAATCAATTTCTTAATCGTTTGAAAATTTCAAGGGCTTGCACCGACTTGCCTCCTATTCCATCGGCGTTACGTACGGAGAAATCTGCGAAAGATAAAGTGTTGCCCATGGCTCCTGCACGTACCAAAAAGATTGCAACAGTTTTACATACTCAATAGCATGCTTGTAGCCCAGGGGCCTGTTACTCAAAACTTCTTAGGCAAATTTTAGTCTTTAGAAGTTCTTAAGGAAATCTTATGCAAGTTTTAGTCTTAGTTATTATAAACTCTGTACCGCCACGGCGCCACTCCAAATAAAAGATGACGTCACGGTGGTCGGCGGTTGGATTTAATTTTTTTCAAATCTTTCTTGGGATTAGGTTTAGCCTTAAAGTTGCAAAAACTCCGAGAAACAGGCCCCTGATCACAAAGATAGGCCAAACCTAAAGGTTAGGTACATTGATTTTCTAATTAGCCTATATGTAAGCTATGCTTCAAAAAGATTGGCATAATGATTCTCAATATTCAATTTATCTACATCTATTCCTTTTCACAAATGTTTTATTATACGAGTTAATTCAACCACGATATTTGCCAAAGAAAAAATCCCAAGCAAATCAAAGAGCAATTTCTTCAAGCGCTCAATAAAATTGTAAAAACTTTAGCAGATCGAAATCTAATTGGTCTCGGCCGGATGATGCAGCCTAATTAGGACTAGGGAGAGGGGCTCCTACCGGCCACTGCAATCATTCCAATGACGATGTGTATTTTCTGTGTGTGTTCCTGCGCGCGTGCCCAGTAGAAGATCCATGCCGTGCCGGCCACCAGGTACAGAATCGACATGAACCCCGTTATCTGACGCACAATACATCTAGCTCTGATCGACATGAACCCCGTTATCTGACACACAATACATCTAGCTCTGATCGACATGAACCCCGTTATCTGACACACAATACATCTAGCTCTGATCGACATGAACCCCGTTATCTGACACACAATACATCTATCTTTGAATTAGCCTCAACGGCAGAAAAAACATAAGGAAGTCAAATACTCAATAGACTTTGAGTCTAATTTAAAAGAAGCATAGGCTGCAGGGGCTTGTTTCTCAAAAGATCTTAAATTTTTAGTCCAAAGAAGTTCTTGGAATATTGTGAAAAGCACACAACTACAACAGTTTCTAGATTGGCTAATTCCTAGATTCTCACCGGTAGCATAGGGTAGTCGTGAGCGGAGAGAAAGCCATCGTATCCCCTCATCTGGATGTTGGCTGGAGAAAACCATAAACACCATCTTACAGCACACAAGCGTTCTCATGTTCTAAATAAATTCCATTCTATATCTTTTCTTTCAAAATCTGCCTATCCATATTGAAATGCAAATCGAATAGGAAAGCTCTGCTCAAGGCATAAATTAATTTTTGCAACAGTGCAAAACATTTTCTATCAATCGTTAAGTCGGACGAATCATTTTCCTATCAATATTCAAATGGAAAATTAGCATAATTTTCAGTGCAAAGCATACGATTGAAAACTGTTAGTCAAAATACTCTTGAAAGTACGAACCATAAGCATTGAAGGAGAGATTTTTGCGTCCAACTATGTGGATATAGAAGCGATACATGCCGTCCTGCCATATATGGGCCACAGGATTCTGTGCCTAGGAAAATGTATAACACATATTGTCATGACGTGATATATATATGTGACATATTGTCATGACATATCTACATGACGTATGACATCATGTATTAACAAATATGTCATCTAAAACTCTGCCTTGGACAGAGTTACCAGCAAAATGCACAAACTTATTATCTTCTAAAATTAAAGTCATTTCATAGCATTAGTGTTTCATAGTATGATTGCTACAAATGCAATGCATTTCAGCAGTCGTACAACGCAAATAAATACTTACTACACTATTATAAGAAAAATATATAAGAAAAATGACATAAATTTTTAAAATTATAATTTAAAACAAGTTACAAGTCCTCTTGAACTATCTTCAATCTTGCTGCATAATCATAGTTTATTATAAACAAATCATAATAACATGGAACAATTTACCATAAAACAATTTAGATAGCAAACTTATAAAATGATGAAAAAATTTCTATATCAATTTTTATTTGTCAGACCGTTCTGTTATCCTTGCGTAGTAACGCTGGAACCTCAATCAGAACGATTTCATCACTGCCGGGCTGCAATATTATAAAATCAATCATTCTCTCTCCAAACTCATACCTCCTCTAAGACCGGTTTAAGATTATAATGAATCTGCTAAATTAGAACCGTTTCAAACAAAAGTCATGTTTATGGTCGTAGAAAAATATTGCAATTGTACAATTAGCATCATGGTTAGTAGATTCAAACATGTTAGTAGATTCAAACACGTTAGTAGATTCAAACATGTTAGTAGATTCAAACATGTTAGTAGATTCAAACATGTTAGTAGATTCAAACATGTTAGTAGATTCAAACATGCAAAGTTCATTTCACATTAGCATAATAATACAATTATAGACCCTAAAATGCACGGTGTTTCCATACCAATAAACAAGGTTAGAATACCTAGTAATTTCATACATAAGGATTACTAATTAAATTAAGTATCTCTAAATCTTTCAAGCTTACACATCTAGTATGGAAACAATATCCGAAGGGCTTGAACTCACGTATGACACAGCTCGCAAATGAGGAAAACTGGACTCGTCCTGAAATTTAACAAAGTTGAATATTCGTTTTAAAATAATCTCACTCACATACCAATTAAGAGAAATGTCAGAAAGCCTGCTTGACTATAATAAATAATTTTTAGTTCACTTTAGCTTACATGTGATGCTCTAAAATAAGGAGATAAGTTTAGTAGAAGTAATATGCCAAAATTGAATGTTAGATGCAAATTGAACGCTCAATTTAAAGCTGGCAAACATAGCAAACGCATAAAAATCGACTATATCGACTATCACAGGCCTAGGTGATTTTGTAAAGGCTGAGCAGTTGCCTAAGCTTGTTTTAGAAGAAGCAGGCGTAATGCTAACAATGCTTTATCAGGACTGAACTTTATAACTCATTCGTTTTGCTGCACTATTATGGTGAAGAAAAATGATGAAAAATGCTTCAAAATAGCGCCGTGCCAGACAGACTCGTCGAGGCTCGCTGCGTGTCGAGGAGGAGGCTGGAGTGGATGCTTTGCTAAGCGAAGTCTCTAAGTCTCAAAGTCTCAAAGTAGAAATCACAAAGTTGCAGTCACAAAGTCGAAAGTGCATTTAAACTAAAATATCCGACTAGGGGTTGACCATGCTAAAAAAGCATAGGCTACAATTAGCTTCAACTTTGATTGATAGTAAGTAAGTAATTTAAACTGATTCGCTGAAGTCACCGGAAGGGGGCTGTAGATGAGTTGGTCGCTGGGCTGTCCGTTTGCAGTCTTCGCCGTACAGCTGCTTACGTAAGTGTGAGAATACTGCAGCAGCAACTCCACCGGCGCCGCTGCAGCAGCAGCTGCCGCTGATGACGTCACGCCTGTCCCGTTTGTGACGTCATCCTCTGACGCCAGCCCTTCCGACGAATTGGATGCTGGCGGCGGAGAGGTGGGTGATGCAGAAATAGGGTAGGCCTGAGGATTGTTGAACACCTTCAACCTCTGCATAGGGAATATAGCAAACATACTGAGGCTCACATTTCATACTTCTGGGCCTGATGAGTTACCAATTTGTTTTTTAAATGCGTCGAACGAGTCATGTCAGTCAGGTTAACAATCCGCTCTCGATGAATTTAGCACGGAATTTTTGTAAATCTACATACATATGTACGACATTTTGATATTGATTGAAGCAAAAACACACATTCGAAACGCATGCAATAGGAAAGTAATAATTATTTTTAATATAAAAATTTATTGCATTGCACGAAGGTTAAATTGTTAAACAAGCATAATTTTTCAATAAACTGACTACGTCGTCGGCGACTCGATAGAGGTCCTCAGCACAGTCGATCTGCATGAGGAGCCAGCGGATCTCAATCATCTCATCGAACATCGAATGGCATACCACTTTAAAACAAGCGAAAACATGTATCATACTCTTTTAATAAGCAAAAACATGACATCGTATCATCTACTTTAGTACACCTCTCTAAAACAGGCGCAAACATGTTGCATCATGTAAGTGGATGTTTTAACCTCCATGTCATGTTTTAACATCTAACTGGTGCTTAGGCACACCACTTTCAATACGTGAGCAAACATGTAGGCCTACTTTAAGCACCACTCCAATTCAATTTGTACCTGTCTTTACAAATTTAAAGCAACTACCCTTCGTGCTGTGAAGATCTTTGAATCAGGTTAATTTAGCCAGATCACGGATCTTGTTTTGTGGTAAGCTTGAATGTTACTACAAGGATATAGAGTTTAATATCCGTCCCCACCATTGCAAGTCAATCGGCCTCGCGTTGGGTCAATCGGCGAGTTGAGAGTGACGGTTGTCAATCTCCTATGCCTAGCGTAACGTCACACAATCCACCGATTTAGCCAACTCGAGGTTAACTCGCAATGGTGGGTACGGATGTAAGTAGTGTACAATCAGAACAAGTGATTTTATAAATGACCACGATACAGGCCTAAATGAAATGGCGCCTACCATTGACGCCGACGTAGGAGCCGGCGTACATGTAGTTAGCCGCATAGACCTTGTTGTTCTCGTTGGTGTTCTTCTGAAACATCAACAATAATTTTACATTTCAATGGGCTGCGTACTGCTACAATTATACGCCAATATCATGTGCGCTAATAGCGGAAAGTTTCTTTAGCTTATCACATCAATAAGATACTGGAGATATAACTTGATTAAAGGCATTATTGTTGCTTTAATTCAGATGCCAACACCCGTAGCAGGCTAGGCCTATAGTCTACTTATAAGTTTAACGTACAAATTACAATGTCAAGGTGAAGTCCATTGAATCTGAGAACGGTCTTAGGCAATAATTGCACCGTGTGGCATGGGTTATTACAGAACAAAGATAGGCTATAATAAAATTTATGGTATAGATTTACCAAACTAACCTGATCAAAAGGAAAACGCCAAACGGATTCTCTCGCATGCACAGATCGTGTCATCAGCAGCGATCCGACTGCTACGGAACACAGTAGCGACGTTAAACTCATCCCTTATAGATTTAGTCTAAACTAACTTTGCAAAAATTACGGTAGAGACCTAGGATAAATCTTTAAACCGAACACCAAACTTAACTTCATATAATGTAAATAGGCCTATGCTGCACCGGTCGCCTATTATGTCTACACACGAATGCAACTTCCGTAGGCCTTAATTAACTACCTGCGGCTAAATCGTAACAGAATAGTTGCCACCCGACCTAATATTCAACTTTGGATCAATTGCTGCGCTGAAGTATAATGTTGCTATTGGATTGACCTCAAAGAGTTGGCCAATTGATGTTGTGAGGATAGAGATTGAAAGCGCACACCTTTCTGCACGGAAATGGTTAGTGGTGAAGTCATTAGAGCATGACGACTGCTGCCTACCTCTTCAACGGACCCGATCGATTTGGCTCAAGCCCGACGCACAGCCTCACCGCGGCGAAGAGGTGGCAACGTGCGACTGCAAAGAAGGGGCACGGCGAATGTGCGCGGACGACTTTCCACCCTGCAGGCTGGGGTAGACTGAGAATAGGTCTGCAGCCCATAGCGTCCCGGGTTTGTCCTAAAAGGCGACTAGAGTGGGAGCCGTTCCTGAGTCAACGTGGATGATTCAGACCGAAGTTAATTCAGATCGATCGTGTAAGAACTCAACATCACAGAGAGCAGAAAGATCAAGTCCTCAGCGGAAGAAATTTCGCAGCATTGAAACGCGGAGAAACTCCAAAGTATAGAAACGCGCCCTAGCGAAAGAGCTGCGCTCAACACGGATTATTCAACCGAGAGACGAAACATCATCTCTCAGCTTAGCTAGACGCCAATAGACGTCTCGTTACTCGCAGTGCTGCCTCTGCTCACAAGACTGCTGCCTACCTTTAAAACGATTGGTAGCAGGTACATTACGACAGCCTGAAGATCAATATGAGAGCTTACAGTCCATACTAATTCGATGTAAGAAAATTATGTGAGTTCAAGCCTCTGTTACCAATCGTCAACACTATTGTTATCCTTTGCGTGGACGCGCATAATACACTGTAGCCTACTTGTACAATAAGTTTGACAAAATAATTAAAAAAAACCATACTAGGCTTTGAAAAACTTCAATAAACGATATGTATTGATGAACTGATTTATAAACGTTTATTATATGATATGAGCGTATTTGAACCTGTCAATTTCTAAAAGAGTGAAATCCATAATGTTTGATTTTATACACCAAAAACAAAATTTAGGATTAGGGTTATGGTGGTATAGTCATAAACTTAAAAAGTGCGCATTAGCCACGCTTCAGCCGAATGATTGGCCAACACGCTTTGCGCTCGATTCATGCAGTATTATTTGCGGATATTGATTGACACGATTGTGATTGGTTGTTCCATAACAGTGTGCCTACTTTTAGTTGTATCAGTTTACAGATTTGCGGGTTTTTTGCTGGTTTTTTGCGAGCGATAAAATAAGAAATTAAATATTATCAAATTTTATTTACTTATTTAAATATTCAAATTTCTTATCTTTCTAAATAATAATAATAATCTTATCAAAATATATGTTCCGGCAATGAAATAGGCTGTTACTTGGCAGGACTGCGCAGCCATCTCGTTGAGTTCTTTCGGTAGCGATCGCGACAGTTTAATATAGTCCTCTCCGCTGCAAATTATTCAATGGCTACAAAGCGAGCGAAGCTGCTGTACGATAGGGCGGGGGCGGCCAAACGCAGCAGGCCGGGGAGCAGGGCAAGGCTCGGTGATCAGTCACAGAACCCCGACTTCACATATGCCCCTACGATGGCGGTATGTTTTCTTTTTTACTCCGGCTACTTAATGTAGTCTAATTTTCGACTTCCCTGTGTAGACCTACAGCTGCACAGCTTTGAGGAACCACTGATGCTCAGTTACATTTAGCAAAATGTGGGTGTCGATACGCAATATAGAGATCTAAGTTTCAAAGGGGGTCTTCATATTTGCTGATGTTATTTGATGCATTTGCAGTTTTTAACAATGACCGATTCGATAGTTTTTTTGTGGATGGACATAGACGCATTAGACACTTTTATTTTAAGCAGTTGTGCACTGCAGTCTAATGAATTTTATTGCTGAATACATTCAGTGGAATATTTAAGATCGTTTTTAACCCGCTCTTCTTTCGGTTCGGTGCTTCAAAATTTTACTTGCACGTGACAATGATGAATGACGTGACGATGACTCATGTCATCGTGATTGACGACTACTGGGAGTACTAGCATGTATCTCGCATGACGTTTTCAGGTGACACTTCTGATTCTAACCACTCTCCTTATGACTGCTTTTCTCGAGGCAGTTCAGCCGTTGTTTTAGCATTCAAAGAAATTAATTTTGCGTAAGCCGTTAACTGGCTGTGCGCGCGTTGTGACATATAGGCGTGGTTGTGCAGGCGCAGGCGGAGGCGGGGATCATCGAGCGCGTGTCCCTCGTCAACTTCATGTGTCACTCGAAGCTCGAGTTTGACCTTGGACATCACGTCAACTTTATTGTCGGCTACAACGGAAGTGAGGGCCCGGCTGACTGATTTAAACGTGCCCGCTTTATGGGATAATTTTTACCGATACATGAAAGATAAATCAGTTTGATTTTCTCTGCGAGGGGTGTCTGTCTTAGCATTGAGTTGTGTCTTGACTCTAGCTTATTCTGGGGATAGAGTGCCTGCTGTAATGTTCGAGATCTACAGAATGTCAACCGCCTTTTACCAGTTGGTTTGTCATAATAAAATTGTTTAAAATTACATTTTTAACTTATTATATATGTACTGGAAGATTTATTTGTTTTTTTAAACAGTCATATTTTAAAATTAAAGAGCTGCTGGCAGATTAGTTTGTATGTTTAATTATTATTGTATGCATAAATGTTATTATTTATTATTGCTACTGAATTATTCAGGTGGCAAGAGTGCGGTATTGACAGCTGTCATGGTGGGATTGGGAGGAAGAGCGGTGACAACTGATCGCGGCAAGGCAATCAAGGCCTTTATCAAGGACGGCAAACGGTAACCAGCTCTCTGAAGCTACTGTAACAACGCCATGTGACAGCTGCTTATTTTGTGTACAACTCACTTTGAGACTTGTTTTTATTGGGTTTTATTGCTTCATTTATCTGATTTGAGATTGCTTTTTTGCCTACTGAAAGAGAAAAGCAGCTGCTTGCTCTTTAAATATTTTAGAATTAAAAATTATGAAAAATATATGTTTTTTGCATTTGTCCTTCATTCTTTTATAATGATTGTAAGCACTTCCAAAATTTATATTTATCTATCACCGGGTTGCAGTTAATTGGAGGGGACCCTAGCAGTTAAACCTTCCTCGATGTGGATGAGCGCTATGAAAGTGTGTTATTAAAAGGGTGGCCGTCACGGAGGTCCACCTCAAGAATGGCGGTCCTGATGCGTACAAGCCAGAGTTGTACGGAGCATCAATCTGCGTCGAGAGAAAGTTCACCGTCGAAGGGGCCAGCAGCTACCGACTGAAGAGCGCCAAGGGTGAGGCATCCTTGTTTCCTTGAAATAGTTTCATTTTTAATATGACATATGTCAGTCAGTTTAGTTCAGTGTTAATTTGTTCGGTTGGTGTGTTTAAGTGTTTTGGGCCTAGAACGCTGTGTAGTCCATCAAATGTCTTGCTAGCTGTATGCGTTAGTAGCAATTTATTGGTAACAAGAGAAATTGCCTATTGGCATGATTTCACTAGCCCTCACAAAATTCTTTCACTGTTGACTTCCGATTTGAATACATACTTCATTTATATGTTTGTACATTTCAACATTGCTGCTAATTTAAAGTAAAAGTCTGTGAGCAAAATGTGGCTGTGGTGAAGGTGCGGTGGTGTCGACGAAGAAGGAAGAATTGTTTGCCATGCTGGAACAGTTCAACATCCAGGTGGAGAACCCCATCTCTATCCTCAACCAGGAGGCCGGCAAGACCTTCCTCTTCTCCAAGAACTCCAAGGACAAGTACAAGGTGTGGCGAAAAACCCAAAATTTATAAGGAATATCGCAGCTGTTTGCTGTGTGTGATTTAGTTAGGAAAATTTTGTTTAATTGTTGGACAGCTTGAGTGTGTAGTATGTATTTCAGAGCTTGAGGTAACATTGATATGCAAATATGTGCAAATCGATGTCAATTTAGTTCAGAATGGTTGAAGATTTCATGAACCCCATGTGGCATACATGTGTAATATTCAGTCTTGAGAGCATAACTTTATATACCAGTATCTGTGAAGCGAGGCGTGTATCCTGTTGTTTGGTGTGGTGCAGTAGTTCTTCCTGAAGGCGACACAGCTGGATCAGATATCTGTGAAGATATCTGTGGCGTGTATTCGCTTGTTTGGTCTGGTTCAGTTCTTCCTGAAGGCGACCCAGCTGGATCAGATACAACAGGAGTACCTTCTTGCCACCAGCTCCACTGAGTCCGCCATGACCAACCTCAGCAAGAAGGAAAAGGTGCCTCTCCTATTAACTGATGATTGTCTGAAAAAGTGATGACTTCCGTGATGCAAGATGCTTGAGTGAATGAGACGATAGTTTATATAATCGCCTGCGCGGGCTGTGTGTGTTATTCTGTAGATCGATGGCGTCGGAGTTTTATTTACTTTAACCTGGCGTTGGTCAGTTTTGGCTGAGCCATGTGTGGGGCCAGATGTGCGTTTTGAGCTCTTGTTCATATGTATTATATGTACACCATTGTCTGTTCTATATTCCACAAAATATTTGTAAAAAAACTAGCCAAAATCTTTTTTTTTTAAACATTGCTCTACTTTTTTTCGCCAAATCAATCATATCTGCTGACCCTTCTGGTGCACTCGAATATATTTAATGCTTGATTCATCATCAAAGAACCAGTTACTGAACTTCTAAGGACGATAGATCAATAGAAAATTCGCATTTGTGAAATGCGATAAAAAATTGCCACATGCCACAAATATTTTTTCTTTCAATTTTGGTGATTGGCAGATCAAGCACTGGCAGTGATATGTGTGGCTGCCTCTCTGCTGCGTGTCTGACGGTGTGTTGGTGTGATTGGGTTTCTGTTTTGCTGCTGCTGGCTGGTCTTTGGTTTGAGGCGAATATGAGGCCTGGGTTGAGCTGTCATTGGGTGGGGTTTGTGTGCAGCAACTGCCAGATATGGAGGCTGATGTGACGGTGTGGAGGAAGAAATACGAGGCCTTCGCAACCATCGACTCTCTGAATGAACGACTGAAAGAACGGACGAATGAGATGGCCTGGGCGCTCGTCGGTGAGAAAGAGAAGGTATGTTGAATGACATTGGAATGCATGACAATTTTTTCTAGTTACAGGTCTAGTTGATACACCAGATATATCTGCTTTTAAATTTTAGAACAGTTTTACAAATTTGAGTCAACCAGTCAACCTACTCAATAAACCCGCCCTGATTGACCCAGGCAGTCGCCGCTGAAGCTCGACGGCTGCGCACAGAAGAGTCGCGCACACCCAAGTTTAGCGTCAAGTGTGAGGAGAGCGAGGCGGAGGTCAGGGCCAAGGAGGCGGAGCTTGTCAGCGTGGAGGAGGGGCTTAAGGCCGCCGCTCAGGAGGCGGGGGGTCTGGAGCAGGACCACGCCACGGCCAAGGCCGTGACGATGGAAGCCAAGCTGGCTCTCAAGCGCGCCAACGTGAGCCATGCACGCGGAATGTTTAGTCTCCTTGGTGACCGCTCTGTATTAGATGCCGAATTAGGTGAATGGCTTGAATGTAAAATGTATTCATGATTTATTATTTTGTGCACGTGAAGCATTGGTGGACGAGGAATCATCAAAGCCTGCTGCTTTTGCTAATGTTTGGTAGTTGTGGCTTGTTAAATTATTGCAACTTCTCATCTTGACATACATATGTTTGTAGTAAATGTTCTGTGATGAGATAATATGGAATTTTGTAGTTAGAATAAATGCAGCTAGTTGAATAAATGAAGTTAGTTGAATAAATGCAGCTAGTTGAATAAATGCAGCTAGTTGAATAAATGCAGCTAGTTGAATAAATGCAGCTAGTTGAATAAATGAAGTTAGTTGAATAAATGCAGCTAGTTGAATAAATAAAGCTAGTTGAATAAATGAAGCTAGTTGAATAAATGCAGCTAGTTGAATGGATGCAGTTAGTGTCCACCATGTTGCATCGTCACACTATGGCTGCGTTTGATATCTGCGTAAATATCTCATATTTACTCTACTTCTGACTACTTCTTCTTTCTTTGATACGTGTGTGCTCAATGTCTATTTGACGAGTTGATGGTCCAGGATGACGCGCGTAAGGCCGGCCAGGAGCTCCGGTCTGTGGAGAGCGAGCAGGCGCAGGTGAAGGCTCGCATCAAAGAGCTCAGTCGAGGGTCAGTATTGACTCCGCACACCGCAAACTAGCTCTTTGACGAACACAACGACACTGTCGCATTGTTGAGTGACGTCAGACGGTGTGCCACTATGCAATGAAACCTATGTGATTTCAGTTCTACTTGTTATTGCTTGTAGACTTACCTGGCTTTTTTTGTCTGCTAAATGTTTATGAAAAATTGTTTGTCTATCGCAATGTGTAGGATCTCTTTGGTTGATATTAGGCTCTTCATTTAATTTCAGGGCCTTGTCCATTGGTCAATTATAAGCCTAGAGCCTGGTAAATGCAAAAACTGACAAGCTAGTAGTTAAATGAATAGCTTTTGTTTGTCGGGATCCACCCCCTGTAGACTGACGTAAAAAGAGAATAGGTCTGCAGCCCAGAGCTCATTGGGCAAGTTGCAAAAGGCGACTAAGAAATGGGGAGCGATTTTGTGCTCTGCCCCGAAGCACTGAATCGTATTGTAATAGTCTTTGCTAGTGTACTCACTCAATTAAAGAAGTCTCTAACCATCACGTCATGGACCATCTGGGATTATAGTAAGTCAAGTCGACTTTTCTTTACATTTGAGTTAGCTACACTACTCAAATTCCCTAACTACCCTAATTTTGTGGCGTTCTATTGATCTATGGTACGGTAGTGTGAACTCGCAAGCGCCATTTTTCACGTATAATTCACTAATCTACTGTGGCAAAATATATTTCAAAAACTAAGAAATTTAAATTTTGAGGGATTTTTTCTTCATTCGAGGTTTTGCATCACTTGATCCACTATAGTCCTAAAGGGTCAAATCATGTCGGTGCAGAGACGCCGGCGCGTACGAGCGTGCGCAGCAGGAGCGTGCTCACTCACTCGCTGCGCTCAAGGCTCGCCTCGACACGCTCAGGAGTGAGGCCAAGGCGCAGGAGAGGGAGGCGGAACAGTTCAGAGAGGCTGTCAATACGCTCAAGCAACAGGCCGCCAATAATCTGTACAAACATAACGAGACAGAATTGGAGCCGTTTTGAATTTTTTGTTTCGTGTTTGATGCTAAATGGCTTGTTTGTTTATGTGGCATAAGAGTTTGTATTATCTGTTGTACACTGTGTCTCAAATTTAAATGACCCTACTTATTTCTTCAAAAACTAGGGACGTAATTCAGTTATCAATTAAGTTTTTTATAATATTTGCTAGGATTGATGCTTAATTCTTCTACCAATTTTTGTTAAATTTCATCCAGTGGTATAAAAGATACGAGTAGTTAAAGTTGACCTACATGAACACGTCTCAACCAAGCTAGCGAACTGCTTAATTGCTGTTTACACTTTTTGTGCAGGCTTAATTGCTGTTTACACTTTTTGTGCAGGCTAATAATTATTAAATGTGGATTTGAATTTTTGTGCTGTTTTTCTTTAACACGCAATATTTTACACAATATTGTAGCATCAAAACTTTGAAAGAATCACTGCATTTTAATGTGTTATATTACATGTTTATCCTTCTTGAATAGAAGAAAAATAAGAAGGCTGCTGGTTGCGCTGCAGGGCCGAGGAGCGGGTTCTGGTGGGTGAGAAGGCCAAGGCAGAGCGTCAGCTGAGAGACTTCACCGCGGCGAGGTCCAACAAGCTGCGCTTCTACGGAGACTTCATGCCCACCCTCGTCCAGAACATCGACAGGGCGTGGGAGAGGAAGCAGTTTCACGAGTGTCCCAGGGGGCCGTTGGGTGAGTTATCTGCGGAATATCCTGGGGGCTATTTGGTGAGTGAACTACTAGGTCCTGGGCCATAATTTATTCAAGGATCCATGAAAGTCGAAAGATCTGTTCACTCTTGTGAGTTTTTGGTGGTTTGATGGAATTCTAACTCACAACGAGTTGAATTTTTTACCGGGCAGTGAAACAATGTCATTGGATTGGTCAAGTGTGTTGGATTTTTGCTTTTTGCTTTGATTTTCTAGCTGCCGCTATGACCTGTCACCTGCTGTCAGGTGTGGAGAGGTTGGATGCCGGGGACCTGTTGTTGAGCAGTGAACAAGAAAGAGAGAGTTATGACCCTGCCTGACCCTAGCTGTGATTGGCTGTGCGCGCTGGTGCCTTGCTTGACCCTAACTGTGATTGGCCAGGAGCGTCGATGACCCTGAACGACCCTGCGTGGTCGCTGGCGGTGGAGAACTGTGTGGGTGCGGGCCTGCTGCGCTCGTTCGCCGTCACTGACTTCCACGACGAGCGTGTGCTCGAAAAGATCTTTGACCAGTGCTGTCCGCAGAACTTCCGTCCCACTATCATCACCAGCAAGTTCCAGGTACACTCGCTGTTCGTACTTTCTCTAGTTCCAGCTAGACTGGCTGTTCATAGTTTCTCTAGTTCCAGGTAAACTTGCTGCCTGGACTTGCTCTAGTTCCAGGTAGACTGGCTGTTTTTACTCTCTCCTGTTACAGGTAGACTGGCTTGGCTGTTTGTGCTTTCTCGTGTTTCAGGTAGCCCGGCTGTTCGTACTTTGTCTTTGTCGGATGCGCGCTGTTAGCTTAGTTGTCAATGGAGATTAAGCACCTTGGTTACTCTACTTCATGCTTTTTACAGCTACTTTCTACTGAATTTGCAGTGTATTCAATTTTCCATTTGAATAACTAGTATTGTTAATATTGTGATTTGTTTGAAGTCTCAAGTGATGTTATATAATGTTTACCTTCAATGATTTGTTTAAATTTATATTGATTGTGAGTTCAGATACAGTTCGCTGTACTCAATGTGTGTATTTGGTTTCAGCACAAGCTCTTCGATGTCCAAAATAATGTACGTCCTTTTACCTTGTGGTTTTAAGCTATCTGGTTTAATCGCGTATTTTGATTGAGATCATAATATTTAACTTCGCTGAGTAATGTTGTTATAAATAAGCTTAAATTGCCCTGAAGCTCACTTATTTCCCAGTGATTGACTATTTGATCCAACTTATTTATGAATGAAAGGCGAACTCCTTACTCCTACGTCTCACCGGCATAGTACGATATTTGTCGTATTTTCAAGTTTTGATTTATTTTACCGAGTAGGCTTTGCGACCGGCTGCTGCACATTTATGATGTACTAACGTAGTTAATTTGCGAGCCTTTATGTAGTTTATAATTTCTACGATTTAGTTGCGTGACGTATACGATGCAGTATTATTTGCTCAGACGACGAGGTACAGGACTGTGCTGGAGATGCTTAACATTGAGGATCCTGTCGTCTCTAACTGCATTGTCGACCAGGTCTGTACTCCTGACAGTCGATTCAAGCTAATCGGAAAGTATTCGTAGTTTTGTGAGCCTCAGCTCTTCACTTCAATTCAAGTATATGACTGCATCTAGTATATAGCTGCGGAGTAATTTAACCTTAATCAAGTTTTCGGGTTTTTGCATCAAGTTCAGAGTTCAAAGTCATCATTAAGAATTAAATTTTAGCCTTCATTCAATCTAATGCCAATTCTCTGTCGTTTTAGCTATTTAGGTGCAATGAAGGCTGGACTTTGTTTGAGAGGCATGGAGATACTTGCTCAAATGACACGTTTGTGTGCAGCGAGGCGTGGAGGCGATCTTGCTCATAGCTACGCGTGAGGAGGCGCTCCCTTTCATGGAGACCCCGGCAACGCGCCAGTTTGGGGAGGCGTTCACGGTGGTGGGGGACCAGCTAATCGCCCGCCCCACCCTGCGCTACTACTCCTGCAACCTCAAGGCGTCGCGCCTTCTCACTGCCAGCGTGGAGGATAGCATCAAGTTAGTGGTCCTCGCTGTATGACAATTAGTCATTCTTCACGGCCAGCGAGGAGTATAGCATCAAGTGAGCATTGTGGTCCTCGCTGTATGACATTTAGTCATGCCTGTTTGCAGCCAGCGTCAAGGGGGTCAAGGAGGACAGCATCAAGTGAGCATGCTTTGTATGGTCCTCGCTGTCAGATAACTAGGCTTGTCTGCTCACTGTAAGTATGGCAGATGGCATCAAGTGAGTATCGTTGGTCCTCGTTGTATGGCTATTAGTGCCACTGCAAAGCGTCTGTTAATATTGTAACTGTTTACTGTAGAGTTGACTGTCTTTTCTTCCTAATATAGTTTTTTTATTGCAGAAAAATTCTACGACGAATGAAGTTAGTTATCCTTTATTACCTGAAGGTTATTCATTAGTTGTAATCAAAATAAAATTTATTTTGATTTGCTTCTAGGCAGTGTCAGGGAGAGCTTGTGGCAATGAAGGAGAAGCAGCGATTGGTCGACGAGAGGAAGCGGGGTCTGGACGCAGACGTGACTGCCAATCTATCAGAGCAGCGCAGGGCTGAGACTCGTCTGCAGCGCACACGCGAGACGGTCACTAGAACCACCCGGGTAGGGACCACTGGGGGCGGGGAATGTTGGGGAGGGGGTGGGGATATGCGACGGGGGCGGGGCAGGTAGGAGGAGGGCGGGACATTTAGG